>PVKU01011331.1:0-44296 GCA_004027475.1 Anoura caudifer | reverse complement strand
AAAAAAAAAAAAACATTGCTATGAGAAATGTCAGTGATTTTACTGCTTATGTTTTCTTCTACGGTTTTTATGGTTTTGAGTCTAACATATTTAAATCTTTAACCCATTTTGAGTTTAATCTTGTGTGTAGAGTGAGAAGCTGGTCTAGGATTAGTTTTTTGCACATATCTGTCCAATTTTCCCAATACCATTTATTGAATAGACTATTTTTTACCCATTGTATGTTTTGCCTCCTTTGTCAAATACTAATTGACTATAAAAACATGGGCTTATTTCTTAGGTCTCTATTGTGTTCCATTGATCTATACGTCTGTTTTTATGCTTGTATCATGCTCTTTTGATTCCTATGACCTTATAGTATTGTTTGATATCAAGTAGTGTGATTCTTCCAAATTTGTCTTCTCTATCAAGATTACTGTGGCTATTTGGACTCTTTTGTGGTTCCATATACAATTTTGGAATACTTGCTCTAGTACTGTGAAATAAACCATTGGTATCTTGATAGTAATTGCATTGAATCTATAAAGTGTTTTGTGTAGTATGGACATATTAATATTAATTCTTCATGTCTTTGAACATGGAGCAAAAAACATATATTGTTCAATGTGTAACACTGAGTTAGTTAAGTTACCCCTCATCATACATGTTTAATACATACTTGAATTACATACTGAATATATTTAAAAAGAAATTTTAATGTGTTACATAATTATGTAGCAGAATATCCTTAGAATGTGAGTAAAGGACTTTCTTAGACATAATTGAAAATAGTTGATGAGTTTGACTATATCAACATATAAAACACATGTAAGAACAAAAATGTAAAAATCTGTAGGATGACAAGTAAAGGACAAGTAGTATAGTATAGATATTTGTAACCACAAAATTAATAATGCCAAGTTACAGAATATATAAGTAGTTTCTAGAAATCAGGAGAAGTAGAGCACATACATATTTAATTGAAGAGGGCCAGTTTTTGCACAATGCATATCTGAAAGTATGTTCAACCTGATTAATAATCAAAGGAATGCAAATTAAAATACATTATATTGCACATTTGACAAGTGGCAAAAATCAAATAACAACAATTATTTAGAAAGATTTGAAGGAAATTAGACTTTGTTTGCACTTCTAGTACAATTACATGTTTTTAGAACTATTTTGGAGAATACTTTTGCAAAATTTAGAAAACATTTAAAATATGCTCACCCAGCAATTCTACTCCTAGAAAGACAGTTTCATAAGCACACACAAAAAGTACATGTGGCCCTGGCCAGTGGTTCAGCTGATTGGAGCATCATCCCACACACCAACAGGTTTAGGGTTTGATTCTTGGTCTTGGGGCATATGTAGGTTGTGGGTTCTGTCTCTGGGGAAGATGCGTATGGGAGGTAACCAACTTTTTTTTTTTTCCATTTAAAGCAGAGCTTTATTTTATTTTATTTTATTTTTATTTATTTTTTAATTTTAAATTTTTCTAAATTTTTTAAATGTTATTTTAATTGTTGTTCTTATACAGTTTTCTGTTTTTCTACTCCCATCCCATCCCACCACCCTAGCCCTCCCCAGCTCCCTCCCATTTCCACCCACCCCCCAGCTTTTGTCCATATGTCTTTCATACTTGCTCTAATCCCTTCCCCTTTTCCCTGGATATTCCTATCTCTCTCCTCTCTTGTTCTCAATTTCAGTGACTTTGGTTATATTATGCTTGTTTGTTTGTTCTGTTTATTAGGTTCCTGTTAAAGGTGAGATCATATGGTATTTGTCTTCCACCTCCTGGCTTATTTCGCTTAGCATAATGCTCTCCAGTTCCATCCATGCTGTCGCAAAGGGTAGAAGCTCCTTCTTTCTTTCTGCTGCATAGAATTCCATTGTATAAATGTGCCATAGTCTGTTGATCCATTCATTTACTGATGAGCACCTAGGTTGCTTCCAACATTTGGCTATTGTAAATTGTGCTGCTATGAACATTGGGGTGCATAGGTTCTTTTGGATTGGTGTTTCAAGGTTCTTAGGATATAATCCTAGCAGTGGTATTGCTGGGTCAAAAGGTAGGTCCATTTTTAGTTTTCTTAGAAAATTCCATACTGCTTTCCATAGTGGTTGTACCAGTCTGCAGTCCCACCAACAGTGTACTAGGGTCCCCTTTTCTCCACAACCTCTCCAACACTTGTTGTTTGTTGCTTTGTTTATATGGCCATTCTGACTGGTGTGAGGTGGTATCTCATTGTGGTTTTAATTTTCATCTCTCTGATAGCTAGCAATATTGAGCATGTTTTCATGTGTTTCTGGATCTTCTGTATGTCCTCCTCGGAGAAGTGTCTGTTCAAGTCTTTTGCCCATTTTTAATTGGGTTGCTTATCTTCTTAGAGTGGAATTGTGTAACTTCTTTATATATTTTGGAGATTAAGCCCTTGTCTGAGGTATCATTGGCAAATATGTTTTCCCATATTGTTGGTTCTCTTTTTATTTTAATACTGTTTTCTTTAGCCATGCAGAAGCTTTTTATTTTGATGAGATCCCTTTTGTTTATTCTTTCCTTTATGTCCCTTGCCTTAGGGGATAGATCAGTAAAAATGTTGCTGTGTGGAATGTCTGAGATTTTCCTGCCTATGTTCTCCTGTAGGACTTTAATGGTGTCACAGCTTATATTAAAATCTTTTATCCACCTTGAATTTATTTTTGTGTATGGTGTAAGTTGGTTTTCGAATTTCATTTTTTTGCATGTAGCTGTCCAGTTCTCCCAACACCACTTGTTGAAGAGGCTACTTTTACTCCATTTTATGTTGCTGCCTCCTTTGTCAAATATTAATTGACCATAGAGAAATGGGTTTACTTTAGAGCTCTCTGTTCTATTCCACTAGTCCATGTGTCTGTTTTTGTGCCAGTAACAGGGTGTTTGGATTACAGTGGCCTTGTAATACAATTTAGTGTCAGGTATTGTAATCCCTCCTACTTGGCTCTTCTTTCTCAAAATTGCTGCAGCTATTAGAGGTCTTTTATGGCTCCAAATATATTTTTGAAGTGTTTGTTCTATGTCTGTGAAATATGCCATTGGTAATTTAATAGGTATTGCACTGAATCTGTAAATTGCTTTGGGTAGTATGGACATTTTGATGATGTTAATTCTTCCGATCCATGAACATGGTATATGTTTCCATTTGTTTGTTTCTTCCTTGATTTCTTTCTTCAATGTTGTGTAGTTTTCTGTGTACAGGTCCTTTACGTCTTTGGTTAGGTTTATTCCTAGGTATTTTATTTTTATTTTTCTATATCATATGGGATTTTTTCCTTGACTTCTGCTTCTTCTCTTTCATTGTTGGTATTCAAAAATGCCTTTGATTTCTGGATATTGACTTTGTATCTGGCTGTTTGGACAAATTCATTTATTAGGTCCAGCAGTTTTTTGGCCGAGTCTATAGGATTTTCTATGTACACTATCATGTCATCTGCAAACAATGATAGCTTTGTTTCCTCCTTTCCAATTTGGACGCCTTTTATTTCCTTTTCTTGTCTAATTGCTGTGGCTAAGACTTCCAATACTATATTGAATAGAAGTGGTGAAAGTGGACACCCTTGTCTTGTTCCTGATCTTAGTGGAAAAGATTTTAGTTTTTGCCCATTGAGTATGATGTTGGCTGTAGGTCTCTCATATATGGCCTTTATTATATTGAGGAATGCTCTCTCTATTCCCACTTTGCTGAGTGTTTTTATCATAAATGGGTGCTGTACCTTATCAAATGCTTTTTCTGCATCTATTGATATGATCATGTGATTTTTGTCTTTGCTTTTGTTTATGTGATGTATTACATTTCCTGATTTGCATATGTTGAACCATCCTTGCATCCCTGGGATGAATCCCACTTGGCCATGATGTATGATCTTTTTAATGTATTGTTGGATGCAGTTTGCCAATATTTTGTTGAGGATTTTAGCCTCTATGTTCATCAACGATATGGGCCTGAAGTTTTCTTTCCTTGTTATGTCTTTATCTGTTTTGGGGATTAGAATGATGCTGGCTTCATAAAAAGAGTTTGGTAGTCTTCCATCATTTTGGATTTTTTCGAAAAGTTTGTGAAGGATAGGGGTTAACTCTTCCTTAAATGCTTTGTAAAATTCTCCTGTGAAACTATCTTATGCTGTGCTTTTGTGTGTTGGGAGTTTTTTGATTGCTGCTTCAATTTCATCTGCTGTTATTGATCGGTTCAGGCTTTCTGCTTCTTCTTCATTGAGTTTTGGGAGATTATATTTTTCTAGAAACTTGCACATTTCACCTAAGTTTTCAAATTTCTTGGCATACAGTTCTTCATAGTAATTTCTTACAATCCTTTGTATTTCTGTGGTGTCAGTTGTAATCTCTCCTCTTTCATTTCTGATTGTGTTTATTTGGGTCCTCTCTCTTTTTTTCTTGATGAGCCTGCTTAATGGCTTGTCAATTTTGTTTATCTTTTCAAAAAACCAGCTGTTGTATTCATTGATCTTTAGAATTGTGCTTTTAGTCTTATGTCATTTAATTCTACTCTGATCTTGGTTATTTCCTTCCTTCTACTTGCTCTGGGCTGTCTTTGCTGTTGATCCTCGAATTCTTGTAGGTATAGAGTTAAGTTGTTTGTTTGAGATGTTTCTATCTTTTTTAGGTAGGCCTGTATTGCTATGAACTTTCCTCTAAGGACTGCCTTTGCTGTGTCCTATAAATTTGGGGTTGTTGTGTATTCATTTTCATTTGTTTCCAGAAACTTTTTGATTTCCTCCCTAATTTCATTCTTGACCCATTCATTGTTTAATAGCATGCTATTCAATCTCCATGATTTTGAGGACTTTGTGTTTTTCCCCTTGGGGTTGGTTTCTAGTTTCAGTCCCTTGTGGTCAGTGAAGATGCTTGGTATGATTTCAATTTTCCTGAATTTTATGAGGTTAGTTTTATGACCTATCATGTGGTCTATCTTTGAGAATGTTCTATGCGCATTTGAATGGTAAGTGTTTTAGTTTCTTTGGGATGAAGGGCTCTATATATATCAGTTAAGTCCATTTCATCTAGGGTGTCGTTCAATGCCACAATATCTTTGTTGATATTTTGTTTAGAAGATTTGTCCATTTTTGACAGTGGGGTGTTAAAACCCCCTACTATAATTGTGTTGCTGTCAATAACTTTCTTGAAGTCCTCTAAGATTTTCTTGATGTATTTGGGTGCTCCTATGTTGGGTGCATATATATTTACAATGTTTATGTCTTCCTGGTCTATTCTTCCTTTGAGTATTATGAAGTGACCTTCAAGATCTCTCTTTATGGCTCTTCTTTTGAAGTCTATTTTGTCTGATATGAGTATTGCTACTCCGGCTTTTTTTTTTCCTGTCCATTTGCTTGGAAAATTTGTTTCCAGCCCTTCACTTTGAGTCTGTGTTGGTCTTTTGTCCTGAGGTGGGTCTCTTGTAGGCAGCATATGTGTGGGTCATGCTTTCCTATCCATTCAGTTATTCTATGCCTTTTGATTGGAGCATTTAATCCATTTACATTTAAGGTTATTATTGATAGGCACTTATTCATTGCCATTTTTGTACCTGTGTTCCTCTCCCTCTCTTTCTCCTTTCCTTCCTTTCCTCCCTTTCCTTAAAGCAGGCCCTTTAGTATCTCTTGCACAGTTGGCTTGGTAGAGGTGTATTCTTTTAGACTTCTTTTGTCTGGGAAGCTCTTTATTTGGCCTTCTATCTTGATTGAAAGCCTTGCTGGGTAAAGTAGTCTTGGTTGCAGGCCTTTGGTTCTCATTACTTGGAATATTTCTTGCCATTCTCTTCTGGCTTGGAGTGTTTCCATTGAGAAGTTGGATGCTAACCTAATCAGGCTCCCTTCTATGTTACTTCCTTTTTATCCCTTGCTACCTTTAAGATTCTCTCTTTGTCTTGGAATTTAGCCATTTTAATGATGATGTGTCTTGAAGTGGGCCTCTTTGGGTTCCTCTTGATTGGGACTCTCTGTGATTCCTGGATTTGTGTGACTTTTTCTCTTATCAAATTAGGGAAGTTTTCCATCATTACTTTTTCAAATAGGTTTTCTATCCCTTGCTCTTCTTCTTCTCCCTCTGGTATCCCTATTATATGAATATTATTTCATTTCATACTGTCTTGCATTTCTCTTAATCCCTCTGCATTCTTTCTAAGCCTCTTTTCCTTTTCTTGCTCCTTCTGGTTCTTTTTTTTCTACTTTGTCCTCCAACTCACTGATCTGATCTTCTGTTTCATCAATTCTGCTTTTCATTCCTTCCACTGTGATCTTCAGTTCAGAAATTGTATTTTTCATTTCCTCTTGGCCCTTGTTGATAGTTTCTATTTCCTTTTTCATGTTGATATAGTTTGCAGTGAGTTCATTGCAGCTTCCCTGTAGTTTCTGGTAGCTCATTGAGAGCTCATGGAGCTTCCTGACAACCATTGCTTTGAACTCAAAATCTGATAGTTGAGTTGCCTCCATTTCGTTTAGCATTCTTTCTGGGGCTTCCTCCTTTTCTTTCATTTGGGGATGGTTTCTTTGTCTTCCCATTGTTTGTGAGACTGTTCTTGTCAGCCTCAGCTTCTTAGATTGATTTGTTCTGGTTCCCTGGGTTTATGTTGTGAACTTCTATGGTAGAATGCCTGTGAAATTCAGTAGTGCTATCTCCTTTGGGTATCCTGGTGTTCACTGCTTTCAGTGTCTCAGCTGTTGAAATGCCCCCTCTTTGGGGCCATCTCTGGTCTTTCCACAGTTCCAGGGTTTTTTTTGTTGTTGTTGTTTGTTTGTTTGTTTTGTTTTGTTTTTGTCTCACTCGTATGTGTTTAAAAAGAGAAAAGAGAAGGAAAGGAAAAAAAGAAAAGAAGGAAAAGGAAATAAAAAAATGAAAAGAGTATAAAGAAAAGTAGAATGAAAAAGAAAAAAGAGAAAAAAAAGACAGGAAGAAGAGATAAGCTTGGAAAGAAAGGAAGAAGGAGTAAAACAAGAAAGAAGTAATGAGAAGCAAAAAGGAGTTGAGGGGTAAAAAAGATCAAAATAATGAAAAAGAGAAAAAGAAAAAAAAACCCACAAAAAAATAGAAAAACCAAAAAACACTAAAACCGCTAATTCTTGTTGTTATCAATCTTGCCAAGCTGGTTTTTCCGGCCTTGATGACTGCAGTGGCCGAGGGGTGACCCTATTGCTTTTTTTCCTTGTTCAGCACTGAGTTTTCTCTGGCCTGCTGTCCTCAGAGCTATCCCAAGATTCTCCGCATAGGGTCCCAGGTGCCAACTGTGGTTGCGTGCCTGCAGGCGCTGCTGTTCCCTGAGTCTTCCTTGTACAGGTGCCAACTGTCCCACGAACAGGGCTAGACTCCTACGCAGGTTGCACTCCAGTGTCTAATATCTCCCAGCAGCCCACTCAGGCCTCCGATGGCGTGATGGCGCCGGGAGACCATATTGCTGTTCCCTGCTGGCTCGAGTGCCCGCTCTGGGCCGAGAGACTGTAGAGGTACCAAGCAACTGCACCCAGGTCTCTCAGGGAGCGCTGGTGCAACCGATCCCTGCACAGCTGTTTACAATGTGGCGTGGGTGCAGACAAAAGTGCGTGCTCCAAGGCTCAGTCCTCCCGGGGCTATGAGATCTTAACTCCTCTCTGTAAGATTTCAAGCAACCAGGTTTATGCTGGCGCTGCTGAGACCCTGCTTGGCTGTTCAGGGGCGGTTGCTCCAGCTCCCTCCCTAGAGTCTTACAGCCAGCCCTGGCCCAGTTTCTCAGCCCCCGCCCTGGTCTCCGCGTCGCCGGAGTGCTCTCCTTACCGTCCGGTTTTTTAGTGTCCACTGCAATTTTTGATCATCTGTTTTCAAATATGCTGTGTTTCTGGTGTCTGTTTGCTGTGCTGCATTGAAAAATGTCCCGGTTTAACACCTGTGTGAGGGGGGAAGAGGGATGTGCCTCCTCTTACTGTGCGCCATCTTCTCTCTCTCCAATTGTTGTTTCTTTGTCACATCAATGTCTCTCTCTCTCCCTCTCTGTTTCTCTCCCAAATCCTCTCTCTTTAAAAGGAATAAACATACCCCAGGTGAAGATTTTTTAAAAAGGAAAATATGTACATGTATGTTAATATCAGAATTGATATTAAAATATAAAACTAAATATGCACATGATGTAAAGAATTACTTAATATATGATAATTAAATGAATGTACAATATTTAAATAGCTTTCTTTTTTATGTATCTTTAACTTCAATGTTGAGTGAGAAAAGGAATTTGAGAAAAAATACATGCAATTTGTCATCTTTATTTAAACTTTAAAACAGATATTTTATAAATGTTACATACATGTCTATAGGAAAAATGTATCAAACATAGATTAAATATATAATTCTAATTGAAGAACATGGTTTCTTCCAGTGGGAAAAAAAGTAATAAGATTGTACTTGAATATATGTAAGGGGAAAATCCAGTTGAATTCATAAATAAATAAGTATTCTTAAATTTTATATTTTATGTGCTATGTGTATCTGATTTTCAATTTTTTGTACTATATGTTTTGCTTTTCATATGTTCTTAAAAGTTTTCTCTAACTTCTTTGTCTTATATCAATCATTGACCCTTCATGTGACTCTTCATTTGAGCCTCTGTGACACATTTATATTTCTTATATTTTTGACTTGATTTTCATTTTATCCTGTATGAATTTTTGTCAATCTTCTTGAGTATATATAGTTAATGTTATTAAATTCTCTTTTATGTTTTCTTTTAGAATTTTTAATTTAAGCCTTTATTGATTTTCTTCTTAAAATATCAAGAGAGAAAAATAAAACCAGGGATAATTTTCAAATTAGTTACACTCTAGGGCTTACATTCATAAACTTTGAGAAAAATAGTTTATGATAAGTCGTTTAAATTATATCCTAATGACAGACACAGAGACTGCAATAGCCCCCCACACACACACCTTACTAGGGTTCACTTCCTATAGTTACTCATGGCCAACCACAGTCTGAAAGTATTAAATAAAAAATTCCACCTCACTTCTCATCATGTATGTACGTATCATTTCACATCATCACAAGAAGGAAGAATACAGTACAACAGGTATTTAGAGTTTGAACAAAGACAGGACAGTGAACTCAGATTACCAGATTCTGAGATCTGTTTATAGATAAATGGAAGAAGACACTGAGAGAAAACACATATATTATGATGACATGTTTTGTCTCTAAACAAGTGGTCAATTTTATTATCTCAAAAATAAAAATTAAGCAAAAATGAGACTGCATTATATTTTCTCTCAATGTGAGATTTATATTAAAGAAAGGACAATTTATATTTTTTGACTCATTATACACTTTTTTTTATCTTCAGATATGTATGGTTACCCTCTTAGTATGGTTAATTAATTTCATATAATTATAAATTGTTGCAAGAAAATAATTGATGTATTCACAAGTCAAATTTCCAGCTTTTGACGTGAGCCGAGAAGCAATTAATGCCTTTAGAAGAAATTAAAGAGCAAAAGAAGAGATACCCAGAGATTGGGACTGACCATGAAGTCTGTTGGTCCTGGGATAAAGTTGGTGCCTGTGTCCTACATGCTGACAACTGCTAAAGAGGTGGCTTAATGTCATTCCCTCCTAGAAAATGGACACCTAGTGTCCAAGAGACATGGACTTCTGGAAGTCAACTTTAGAGGCTTACTGAGATTGGAGAAGCCTAATTAGTGATTTGCTTATCCCCCCGTCCCTAACTTGTTACCAAATATGGAATAGCAACTAGAAAGATGAAGATCAAAATAATATAAATGCGTGGCCATTTTTGTCCTGGCATTTCCCCACACACAATTAACCTTATTCTGCCTGCCTCAGATGAATCCAAATAGCAACAAACTTTTGAGTCTAGAGCTTACCCAATAAAGCTTACCACTCAGTGGAATGGAGACATTGGCATTGTGAAGACAAGGTAATACAAAGGAAAATATATATTCACCTTGGAAAATTTTAGTTGACAGTTTGTTGGTCCCTTTTATACACAGTGGTTTTCAATTAGGTGTTGTAATTTCATCACCCCTGAGAAATTTAGATACATATTTGCAAGGGTTAGCTAGAGTTGTCATTCGACAGGAAAATGCTATCGGCATTTGTTTTCTGAAACAGGAGATGTTGAACACCCTCTCATTTGCAGTATTACCTGACAAAATGAAAACTTGTCATTGACTACTAGGCTAAGTGTACCTGCAGTGAGAAGCACAATTAGAATCTAACTCTGTTAAGGACTCCTTAAACCTCATTAAAGACCGCAAACTTTTAGTTATTTTCTTCACAAAATATATATACAGCATTAATTTTTCCTTGCGTTTCATGACATTTCAATGCTCTTCTGTAAACGAGAGATGCTATCGGAGGTGTTAAAGAAACAATCTATTTAGATGTATCTGTCCTGTATAGCTAAATTAGGCTCACTTAAGGCACATGTAAGATGATTCAGAAATGTACTTCTGAGGTGTGGATGTTTTAAATGTGACCTGAATAGAGCAAAATTGGAATCTAAAAGAATGAAAAAAGATAAATTTCAAACAAATGTGATTATGGTAGACTCTGTGCAGTCAATTTTTTAACCTAGCTGCTATTTAACTTATTTGTTTACCTATTTAATCACCATTTACACACCCATATCCCCTCCCACCTCCAACCACCCCTCTTCCCTACTATTGCATTCATCACACCAGTGTCCATGACTATGAGTTATTTTTTCACTTTCCTTTTTTTTAATATCCAACCCAATGGTAAGAATCAGAGTATATGGAATTCTCAGAGATTGGGTCTACTATACAGATGCCTAAAATAAAGTTGTACTCTACATCGATTATTAAACCTGTATTAAACCAAGATAATTAGCGGATTTGAAAGTAATAATAATTTTTAAAATCCTCTTAAGATTTAATCTCCTCTAATGGGTACAGCTCAAGTAGTCAACTAAGCTAAATCAAATATTGTTTTTGTTTTCTTTTACTTCTGTAAGCTTTCCTGTGCATTTAAGCACTTGCTTCTTTTTAATTTGTTTACCTTTAAACTAATCCCTATTTTAAATGTTTTCTGATATTGAAGAAGAGCACTCTGCTTTCCGCACACATTTTAAAAATCTTTCCCACTCTTGTATTTATAGTTTATTAATACTGCCTTCAAAACTAGAATTTAAGATCATTTTTAGGTGATTTGAAATTAAAATGCCTACTAAAGTTTAGTATTTAGATAAAAAAATTAATGCATGCCATGTTCAGGGAGTCTAAATTGTTTTTAATTTAACAGATAATAGAGACAAGTGCAAAATAACTTTAGCATTACTTAAAGAGAATGGCAAAGTCAAGAAAACATCTTTATAGGTTAATGAGAAAGTTTTGCTAGTCAGTAAATGAAAGCTGCTTATCAAAAGAATTTACTATAAAAGGAGTAAAATAATTAAAAGGCATACAGATGAAAGATGTGAAAATAACTAAGAAAATCATATGTAAAGTTTTAAAATCTCTTATGAAGTTAGAAATGTCATATAAGCATAAAATAAAATTTAGTTATCTGGAAAAGACTACTAAATTTTCTATAATCTTGCATATCTTATCTTTGTTTACTGTACAACTTTACACTCAAACATACATGTGACATATATGTCACATCATGAAATTTGTCAGATAGTAGTTGGAAAATTGGTAAGTCCAAACTAAAAAAGCTGTAAGAAAATTTACAAAGAAAATGTTGTATTAAAATAATAAAACTTGCATTTTCTATTGTTTAACAATTTCCTGATTTACTGTTAAGATATAAAATTATAATTTATCACTCTGATGAATTAATTGGGCAAGATAAATTCTGTTAGTCTCAAAAACAAATCTGTAGATAAAATAAGCCCCACATTGACATACATATATATATATTTTTTAAATATGTGAATTAGAGAAGTGAGGATGGCATCAAAGTACCCATCAATATAATTTACCTAAAGGCAATATTACCAAGTGTCTCCAAGAATGGTAATCAGACATCAATAGTTTATGTGCGCTCCCTTTGAACTAAATTCTTCTGTTGATCTCCTATGGGATTTTTGTCCTGGACGCCATAAGCCTAAAATTTCACTTTCTGTCACAATTTTTACATTTGTTAGTGCATTAAGCATCATAGTTGAGGAATGTGGCATGCTCAATTTTATTTCTGAATATATTCTCAGATCACTACTAGAAATGAACATGGGCACTATCAATTATAAAATAATAACATTTAATTCTAGCCTACATAAATTTTACTAGAAAATAAAAGACAAAATGATAATTCCATGTAAGTTTCTGTGACCATAGAATTAAAAAGAAATAAAACCACCATTTTTTATAAAAATGAATCCTGTTTTATCAATTTAGTTTTCTGTTATAGAGCAAAAAGCCTGAGAGACTTAAGGAGCAGTAATAGATTTAATCTAGCTACATTTGTTTATTTTGACTTTCCAAAGCTGGACATCTCTGAGAAATACATTCCTCAGTTAAAGACCATTGAAGCGGTCACTGATGGCCAAGATCAGCTGATTTGTTAAAACACGTAACTCACCTGAAGTTCTAAACCTCGTTTCTGCCACCTTGCTCTGTGGAAAGTTTTGACCAGGTTTCTTTTTACTTATATAAGAGTTTTAGAATACCCCTTATATATTCACATTTTCTATATCATCACAATTGGCGAGGTACCTTTTTATCATATAATTTGAAAGATATCTCTTTATTCCACAGTCACAGAAAGCGATTTTGTATTTACTGTATGAGTCCACAGCCCTACTATGGTCTTCAGGTTTCCAAAACCTGTTTTATATTTCTACTCAAATCGATGTAAGGTGCCTAGTTACCTACCACCTTTGATATGGTTTATTTCTTAAGGGAATAATGAAAAACCTTTTGGGGGATACCAATTATTATGTACTGTGTGCACTAGAATTTGGGAAGGGTCTTAGGTTTAACAAGTGGATGCACATCCTTTAAATACATTGAATATCTTTAGTTGTTGCCTGGCCAAAAGACTCAAAAGGTATTTGTCAGATTAGATAAGAGAATCCCCTGGGACTAGGGCTATTCAAAGATCATCTGATAATTGTTTATTACCTGTCCCCCAGTAGATAAGCAATGGCAACCTATTATTAAACAAGTGGCAGAACAGTTTAGGTATTGTAAAACTTATGTGGTGAGTTAAATTAAGTGCAAATTACTAGTGAGGTGCAATAACACATATCTGTGGATGATTAAACAGAAAAAATTCAAATACTGGTAATTTCCCACAAGTAGTTTGATAAACACTGACTACGATTATACTGGTTTGATTTAGGGGTGCCACATACAATTTTGTGTCCAAATATTTCAATTCTATTTGTAAATAGAATATTAATAAAAAGAGTAAAAATGTGATGTTAGAACAAGCTGGGAGGAGAAGATAATCCAAATCTAAATATGAAATACAGATAAAAATGGTTGGCCTTAATAACCATTTTTGAAGAATTATTAATATTTTAATGTTATGAGGTAATATAAAAATACTAAATAATTTTTGAATCTATGTCTTTATAGCTCATTCAGAATAGAGTGCAGTCTTGTTTGTTTTATCTTGCTCATATTTGGAACTTAATAAAGATGAGAAGTAGATGGGGTACATATACCATGTTTTTTAAATTACAAATGACGTAAAGCTAAACATATTATTTATTTTCTACAGTTCTTACCTCAGTTAATCTTTGTGCCAAAATTTTTCATAGCATTCAAAACCTAGCTCTTTCATAAAAAGCTAGGTTTTGAATTCATTGAAAAATACACTCATTGAAGAGAGATGATAATTGTGTCTTGTGCTTTGTACTTTAATAACAACAAAGAACTGTTATATGTGTTATTCCATGTGATCCTTACAAAAAACTTGTGACACAGGGAAGTATTTCTTTTCATTTAATAGAGTGAAAAATCAGCACTAAGTAGATGAGACTGAGGCTTAAAGTAAATCAACCAAGAAGTAAACATACACACCACACTCCATCAAACAACAGAAGAACACATGTGTTTTTCAAGTTCCCATGGAATAGTCACCAACTAAGAATGTTCTGGGCCAAAAGACAAAGCTCAAGAGATCTGAAGAATGGAAATTACAAAGTGTATCTCCTCGGATCATAATTGAATGAAACTAGAAATGAATAACAGAAGGCCACAATCTGCAAATATTTGGAAATTAAACAATACACAGGTCAAAGGGGATGCCTCATTTAATGTATAATAAACTGCTAAATATATGGAACTGAATGAAATGAAAATGCAGTATACCAAAATATGTGAAATCCAGCTAAAGCAGTACAGAGAAGAAAATATGTAGCACTAAACCTTTACTCTTAAACACAAGAAAATTTTGATTTCAATAATTTAAGTTTCTACCTCAAGAAACTAAAAGAGAAAATAAAATTAAAGTGAAAAGAAAATAAGGTAAGACTAGAAATCAATTCCATTATATATAATTTCATTTCTAAAACATTCTTGAAATTACTTGAAGTAATTGAGAAAAATCATTCAAACAAAATGCTTATTAATTAAAAAATATCAATGAAATTGGTAAAGATAGAATGACAAAAACAAAACAGGGAGGAGGAGATACAGATCACCAGCACTAGGAGTGAAACCAGGCATCACCATAGATTTTGAAGCCATTAAAAGATATTAAGGTAATAATACACACAACTCTATGCTCAAATATAACACCTTAAAAGAAATGGACCAGTATCCCACTAAATAGTTTTACAACCATTAAATATGTTTAATTTGTAATTAAAAACACCTGAAAATGCATGTGATTTTGTTACATAGTTTTGCCTAATATTTAAAATAGAGTTAAAACCAGTTTCATACAATCTTTTTAAAAAAATAGAAGAGACTAGTTACTTCTCAGCTCAGCCACTGTACAAAAGTTAACTGGTATTAACTTATTGCCCAAAACAGACAAAAACAGTAACAACAACAATAACAACAAAACTATCTCATGAACTAAGATATGAAAATCATCAACAAAGTATAGCTAATCTAATCCAGGAGAGAGTACAAATAATTATGCAACACGAGCAGTGGGATTTACTCTGGATATGCAAGAAGGGTTCGACATATGAAAAAAAAAATCATTGTAATCTAACATACCAATAATCTAAGAAGAAAAATCACATATCTTATGGATTGATTCAGAAAAAGCCCTTGACAAAATCCAACATACATTCAACATAAAAAAAAAATTCTCAAAATAAAGTACAGAGATTAACTTCCTTAATTTGATAAAAAAATAAAAAAAGGGTAAACCAACCATCCAACCAATCCAACCAACAACCAGCAATGACAAATAACCCTTTCAATGGACATCATTTTAATGGTAAAGACTGAAAGCTTTCCAGCAAAACTGGGAACAAGACAAGGATGTCCAGCACTGTTCCTCTTATTCCACATAATACCAGGAGGCTTAACTAAAGCCATAAGGGAAGAAAATGAAAAACACAATGTATATAGATTGTAAAAGAAGAAATAGATAATTTGATGTATAGGTCATGGTTACCTATGTAAAAACTCCCCAGATATCTATAAAATAACTCCTAGAAATAGTAAGTGAATTCAACAAATTGACAAGATGCAAGTTTGATATTAGTCTGAGTGAAAGGCAGAGCTCAAAAAGTCACATTCTGCAGGATTCCATTTATATAAAATTCTTGAAATGAAAAAATGATAGGCATGGATAGGAAATAGCAGTAGTCAGGGGTTTATGGTGGGCATCAGGGGAGGCGGTGGTGGCTACAAAGTAGAGCAAGAAGGATCCTTGTAATTGAACCTTTCTATATCTTGACTACTATGGTGGGATAAAATTATGCAGAACTAAATAAATCCCTCTATGCAAGTAAGTATATTCAAAATGGGTTTAATCTTTATAAAGTTCAAAAAAAGTTAATGGACTGTGCCAATATCATTGCCCTAGTGATATGCTAAGATTGAGAAATGGTTATATTTGGTTACTTTGTATCACTTCTCACAAGTGCATGTAAGTATAAAATTACAAAACTAAAAGTTAAAATACAGAGGAACTAGTTTCGTCAACTTTTGCATAGTTGCTGAGGGATAGAGGTGAAAATAGAAGCCACATTTTATCACTTCTACCTTGGGACACTTTTTTCTCCAAAATGACAAGTACTCAAAGTAATTGATATAAAGTTAAAAATAATTTTATTATTTTTAGTTATATGCCTGAACTGATGTTATTTTATGAATTTCTCTAAGTCATTGAAATTACATAAATAACATTATGAAGGAAACAAAAGAGCTACAGGAAAACTTTGAACTGCAAATCTTCCATACCACGCATAAATATGTTAGGATGTGGACATACAACACTGAGTATCATACTCAGAGCTTCTGTACTCCTGACCTGCTTATATATTTTTTGTGTGTTCTGAATGATATAAAACTATAAAAATATTTAATAATTAAGAATTATGTTTAATTTAAAAATGGGAAGAAAGAAAATTATCTGTTTTCTGGTTATGTTCATTTCCTATTGTTGCTATAACAAATTACCACAAACTCAAGGGATTCCACAATATAAATTTATTATCATACAGTTCTAGTCCTTGGACATAGGTTTGCCTGGATAAATTCGAAATGTTGTCAGGGCTCTGTTCCTTCTAGAGGCTGTGGGGAAGAATGTATTCCTCACCTTTCCCCGTTTGTAAAGGTTGTCTGCATTCCTGGGCTCACGGTCTCCTCCAAAGAGAACATCACTCCAGCCTCCGCTTTTGTTATCGCACCTCCTCTTTGACTCTGATGCTCCTGCCTGCCACTCGATAATACTGCCCTATGCCTACCTGGATAATCCAGAGTAGTCATTCCCTCTCAAGATTCTTAATAATAATTATAACATAATCACGTCAGCAAGTCACCTTTGTCATTTAAAGTAACCTATTCACAGGTCTTTAGTGTTAGCATGTGGACATCTTTGTGGGGCTCATTATTGTTCTCCCACACGGGTAAAATGATATTCAATAAAACTTTACGTTTCAATATGAGAATAAAAGGCCAGGTAACTGAGTCAACTCAGTAAAATACTTCATGATTTAAAAGTGCATCTTCATGATACCTTCAGAACATGGTATTGTGACCCACTCCATATAGGGGTCTCCATTTATAGAGCATATGAATTTGAAAACAAAATAGAATTATGAAAAAATGTATCCTTTTGAAACAGATACATTGACAAGCATTTTCATATGTGGGATAATCATCAGGAATTTTAAAATGTGAAGTACTTTCTATTAATTTTTATTTTTAAGGAAATAAAATATGAAATAAAGTATCTAGCATAAATAAATATATTTTGAATAATATATAATTCATATAGGATAATTTCTCATTTGAATGCAATACTACTGTGTAATATGCTTAATAATTGAATAATAAAATATTTCCCACCTGCATGATGAATGTGGTATCTGCAGTAATTAAAATTCAAGCTTTTACAAATGATTCATAATTCTAATGATAATTACTGAATCTCACTCATTCCCTTTTGCAAATAAAAAGAAACTGTGGATCTTCAATGATAAATAATTTCACCATATTCCTATATACCAAATTTCTGAAAACAACTGATTGTTAACTGTCCTCTGACCACGTGGCTAAAAAGTAATGATTTATGAAATATGAATTTTGCTTCTTTATTTTATTAATAATTAACAGTGTGGGCTGAAAAAGTAAAAAAAGAGAAAGTCTTAAGTGCCAAATATAGTAGTTTTAAGATATTGCACGATTAAAAGCCTGTTTTATACGTAAACTGTCTCTACTGGTATTAAGTCCTGAACGCCATTTTCTATTTCATCCTAGCTCTTTAACCTCTACATAAAGTACTATGAAATATTGGGTTAATGAGTCTCATAGTGTTATCAGCTTCTGTTTATAATTCCATATGAAGTCATATAATTTTCTGAAGGAAACTGGGTTTCTAACTGCATGTCCAGAAAATAAAACATTTCAATAGCTTGTTCATGATTGCATATTTTTGTTATAATAATGGTGGTAAATGATTTGGTCCTATTTTAGTGTTTGGAGCCAAATAGAGACAAGTTCATTTACAATTTTGTATAAAATGATAAGCATCTGCATTGGAAAGTATTGCACGTAAACAAGGAGCCTAAAATGATAAATGAGCATGTAAGTCCAAATGACAACTGGAGAAAAACTCAAATTATTCCTTTTAGCCTCAACTTTCTCATTTATCTCTTACAAGATAGTAATGAAATTAGTTGTGAAATATTTTGCACTAGGGTCAAGCCTCCAGACAACTAAATAAACTTAATTATCTCTAATAAAAGCAATAGGATTCATCCTTGGGCCACAGAATGGAAATGTATCTTATTTTCTCTCACATAAGCCCATCATCACTCTGTATTTTCAGAAAAAAATGAGAATTAAAATATTATACAGTTGGTAACAGATAATGGCTGTGGCTCTGTGTTTCAGAATGTTTACAAAAATAAATAATCCCACATCCATGAATATGTTAAGTGATGAGTCCATAAACCACACATACATCAAAAGCACTAGCTTGCCAGACTCATTGAGGAAACAGCATGAAGTAAAAACCTCACCTCGAGTTAAAACAATTCACATTCTAGGACACTTAGAAATATTTGCACAAAGGCAAAATTTTCCACTTGCTGGGAAGCAACAGCACTTAGCATGTCCATCCCTGCCTTCTTATGCACTTGGCATTTACTTTTAGAGGACATTTTTTATTGATTCTCTGTGGAAGGAAGATTCTGCACTACTCATAAAGAATTTAAGTTGCATCTTTTCTTTATGCTTAAAAAAATAAAGTATAGCCTGCAGCCAGGTGACTATTATCCATTTCATTTTGGACTTTACCATGGGATTGTTGGCAAAATGGAGAAAATAAAGCATTAGTAAATTTGGCAGCTGAGGATGTAGTAAAGGATTTTTTGATGAAAGTGATACCATTGCTTTGGGGAGAGAAAGAGATGTCATCATTTTATAATTTTGTGTAAGTACAAAATTGATAGCATCTGTACTAGAGCAATGATGTCATCATTATCTAAACCTAAGAAAAGAGAAACACATTTTTCTTGTGGTCTAACAACTAAAGACTGAAATAAACTTCCCCTTCAACATAAATGTTCGCTTTCTTTCCTTCCTTCCTTCCTCCCTCCCTCCCCCCTCCTTTCTCTTTGTCTTACTCTTCTTCTTTCTCCTCCTTCTTTACCAAGGGGTTATCTTTCTTCTCAACATTACTAATATCTTCACTACTAAAGACTTGACTAAGTATAGCTGATAAACTTTAATTGTAAACACAATTGTTGTGGTGAGTCAAGTAAACATACATAAGAAGTTGAGAAAATTATACATGAAGAAGGGAATAAAATATATTTAAGGTTATTTCAAATACTTCACAGAAGAATGCACTATATAAAACACACATATTATAAGAGCAATCAAAATATGGTCTTTCTGGGAAATTATGCATTAAAGTTATAATGCTATAAACAATGTTTCTTTAACATTTTTAAAAAATTGGAAATAAATATTTATATTTGTGCTATCTTGATAAAATAAAACCTTGAAATTTAGGAAAAATTGAAGAATTAGATAAGCATATACTTACTAGTGCCAACTCAGGCACTAGTAACTATCATTTAGTATGTGTAATAGTTCACTGCAACTCTCATAAGAAGAATGCTATATTGGTTATCAAAAACTTTGATCACATACCTAATCTTACCTAACAAATTTTTCAGATTTATAAAATAAAATATTGTATTAGTTTTGTTCAATAAATATTAGGCAATGAAACAATCATTTCATATCATTTAACCGTGAAAAAGATTCCAAGATAGAACAGAATCTGGAGTAAAAAAAAGCAAAGTGAATATGAAAAATTTGCTTAGGCATTATAATCCTATTAAGAATAACACCATAATGCCAATCATGAAGTCTAATTTAAAGAAATTTTAATAAAGAATAAAACTATGGGGGAAAGAAGGGAAAGTGACAATCAAAGGAACATGAATAAAGGACTCATGGCCATGGACAGTGATGGGGGAGGTTGGCTGTGGAGTTGGGGTGAACAAGGGGGAAAAAGAGGAGACAACTGTAACTGAACAATAAAAAAAGAATAAAACCTATTTTCTCTTTAGAAAATTAAATAATATGCATACACTTAAGATTAAAAATTGCAACTGATGCTCTTGTTATCTACCACTGACATTATATGGGTATTTATTGAAGTCCCGTGCTTCACAAAAGCATGTCTTTAAATGTTATTTAAATTAAATAAATATTCCTTATATCAAGAAAATAGTGTATGATATTAATAAATGACATCAATATAAATGTATAAAGGTCATTCTCTTGGACAGATATCAATGGTAGATAAGTAGATAGATTGATTGGCATGTATATATCTATATTATCTCTATAGGTATGTATATTAAAATACTGTGTTTAGGGTATTCAAAAGGAATATTAGGATTTTGTTTTGCAAAAAGGGAGAAGGTATATCCTTCCTTTACATACATTTATGTTCAATGTAAATAGAACTTCCTTTCCATTCTCCAGTCCACCAGTTTTTTTTCTCCATAGCCATACCTATGTCTAGCTCAAAGATTTATTGATTCAGTGATAGCTATTCTAAAAATTTCCCTTAAAATCTAGCTACATAAATTTAATACATTTGTTTTCTTCTATGTAATTTATAGTTTTAGGTTTTATTTTATGCCTTAGATCCATTTTGGCTTAATTTTTGTGAAAGGTGACATAAAGCATCCTAGTTTCATTCTTGTGCATGTGGCTTCCCAATTTTCCCAGCACCATTTATTGAAGAGGTTTCCTTTTTTTATTGTATGTTTTTTGGATATCTTGTTGCAAATTATTTGCCCATATACATGTGGGTTTATTTCTGGACTCTCAATTCTGTTCTGTTGGCCTGTGTGTCTGTTTTTCTGCCACAATACCTAGCTGTTTTGATTACTGTTACTTTGTAGTATAATTTCACATAAGAGAGTGTGGTTTCTCTGGCTTGATTCTTCTCAGGATTGCTGTGGCTATTCAGAGTCCTTTGTGGTTCCATACAAATCTGGTCTTTGTCATATCTATTTTAACAATTCCATTGGAATTTAGATGTGATCGCATTAAATCTGTATATTGCTTTGGGTAATATGACCATTTTAATAATGTTGATTCTTCCAATCTATGAACATGGAATATCTTCCATTCCTTTGATTCTTGTTCAATTTCTTTTAACTGCTAGTGGGAATGTAAACTGACACAGTCACTATGAAAAACAATATGGAAGTTACACAAAATAAAAGAATAGAGTTACGATATGACCCAACAACCATTCTTCTGGGTTTTCAAAAAATTTTGAATATGCTTATTAATAATGATATATGTACTTATATGTTAATGGCAACATTATTAATGGTGGCCAAGATATGAAAACAACCAAAGTGTCCTTTAACAGATAATTAAATAAAGAAGATATGGTACACATACTTATACAAAGGGATACTACTCAGCCATAATTAAAGATGAAATAGTGGCATTTGTGACAACAAAGATGGATCCTGAGAATATCATGCTAAGCGAAGTAAGTTAGGAAGAAAAAAATCAAGAACCATATGGTTTTACTCACATGTGGGATATGAAACTAAAAGCAACAAATGAACAAACAAGACAAACAAACAAATAAAAACTCATAGACAAAGACAACAGTATGGTGGTTACCAGAGAAAAAGGGAGGTGGGAGGGCAGTAACAGGTAAAGTGGGTCAAATATATGGTGATGGAAGGAGATTTGACATTGGGTGGTGAACACAAAATGTAATATACAGATAAAGTATCACAAATTGTATAATTGAAACCAAAATAATTTTATTAACCAATATCACCCTGCAAAATTTAATTTAAATATTAAAATAGAACCATAGACATGGAAACTTGGAACAAACTGAAATGACCAGAAGGGAGGGTGGAGAGGGGGCTAATGAGGGAAAGAAGGGGAAAGGACTAGACAAAGTACATGTATGAATGACTCACGGACATGGACAACTATGGGAATTGACTGCTGGAGTGGGGTGGAGAAGGGCAAAGGGGAAAAATTAGGACAACTATAATAGAATGATATTAAAATGATTTAACAAATATATATAAAGAAATATTATGTTCAAAATAAAACAGAAATTTGTATAAAATTATATCTATTGCTAAATGTTTTTGCATCATTTTCAGCAGTGGATATTCAAGGTTTTAAATTTGCTACCTCTAAAATCTTTAAGGGGAAAAAATGAAGTAGAAGGAAAAGGAAGAAGAGAAAAGGAAGAAAGGTAGAAAGGAGGAAAGAAAAAATGCGTAGTAACCTATCATCCTTGCCCTACAAGTTTGGACAAAACATCATTTATATTATTTTTACATCTTAAACTCCTGTTACCTTAATTATAATATAAATGGTTCCCCCGCCTTGCCTGTAAGAATATAATTGGTAAATTTGATGGTCATTACTGTCTTTTTTCAAGACATATTATATGGAATTCAATCTATTGTAAATATTTCTGTGATCTAATTTTCAAAATATCAGAAATCTCAGAGTGTTCAACAATTAAAAGTAATTTTAAATACCATAAAAATATCAGCAGCATATTTTGCACTATCCCTTTGGAGATAAAGTACCACATGACAACACTCTGTAGTTGTCTTTTAGTAAGCTAAATAAATAAGCTGAGTGATGTGGAAAATAGGAGTACCACAGAGACTATAACATGTGTTTACTTATTTATTTTAATATCCCTTTGAAATAGTGAAAGAAGTATATTTCTTAAATTTTTAGATTAGTGTGTGAATTGTAATACACATAGCTTCTATTTCAAATCTTTGTTTTCTTAGAAATCTGTAGAGCATAGAGAACTTCCAGCCAAGACAGAGGTGTAGGTAGATATACTGTGCCTCCTCACACAACCAAAAGAAGGACAACAACAGACTTCAAAATAAAAACCAACTAGAAATGCCAGAAAATCAAACTGTATGGAAGTCCGACAACCAAGGAGTTAAAGAAGAAACATTCATCTAGATCGGTAGGCCGGGTGGAGGGGTGGAGTCCTCTCTACCTGCCAGGTAGAGAGGATTTTTCCCACGTAGAGAGGATTTCCACCAAGGCAGTGGCAGCAGACTGAGCAAGGCAGTGGCTGGTGAAGCAGGTGGTCCCACATTTGTGTGCAGATAAACTGAGAGGAACAACTGGAAAATAAGACAGACCAAGCATCCCAGGGTTCCAGTGTGGGGAAATAAAGCCTCAAAACTCTTGACTGTAAAAATCTGTGGGGGTTGAGGTGGCAGTGGGAGAAACTCCCAGCCTCACAGGAGAGTTTATAGGAGAGTCAGACCCACAGGGTCGTAGAATGTACACAAAACCACTCACCTGGGAATCAGCACTAGAAGGGCTCAATTTGCTTGTGAGTAACAGGGGAAGTGACTGAAAGCCAGCTGAGAGCTGAAAAAGTGGCACTGTTCCCTCTCTGACCCCACTGCCACATACAGCCCCACAACTAACCACATGGGTCACCCTGCCCTGGAGATTCCTGAAGCTCTGCCCCTTACTATATAACAGGTGTGCAGAGACAAAGAAAAATATATATATGGCCCAAATGAAAGAACAGATAAAAGCTCCAGAGAAAACAAAACTAAGCAATGAAGAGATAGCCAACGTATCAGATGCACAGTTCAAACCACTGGTAATCAGGATGCTCACAGAAATGGTTGAGTATGGTCACACAACAGAGGAAAAAGTGGAGGCTATGAAAAGTGAAATGAAGGAAAATGTACAGGGAACCAACAGTGAAGGGGAGGAAACCGGGACTCAAATCAATGGTTTGGAACAGAAGGAAAAAAACAAACCTTTAACCAGAACAGAATGAAGAAACAAAAATTCAAAAAATGAGGAGAGGCCTAGGAACTTCCAGGATAATTTTAAGCATTCCAACATCCAAATCATAGGGGTGCCAGAAGAAGAAGAGCAAGAAATTGAAAACTTATTTGAAAACAATGAATGAGGACTTCTCTAATCTGGCAAAGGGAAGAGACTTCCAGGAAGTCCAAGAAGCTCAGAGTCCTAAAGAAGCTGGACCCAAGGAAGCATACACCAAAGCTCATTATAATTACATTACTGAAGAATAAACATAATGAGAGAATTTTAGAAGCAGTGGGAGAAAGGAGACAGTTACCTACAAAGGAGTTTCCACAAGACACAGGCTGATTTCTCAAAAGAAACCTTGCAGGCAAGAAGGGGCTGGAAGGAAGTATTCAAACTCATGAAAGTGAAGGACCTACATTCAAGATTACTGTATCCAGCAAAGCTATCATTTAGAAAGAGAAGGGAAGACAAAGTGCTTCTCAGATAAGGTCAAGTTAAAGGAGTTCATGATAACCAAGCCCTTATTATATGAAATGTTAAAGGGATTTATCTAAGAAAGAGGTGAAAAACACATACAGTAAAATGACAACAAACTCACTACTATCAACAACTGAACCTAGAAAACAAAACAAAAATGAACTAAGCCAACACCTAGAACAGGAACAGATTCATAGAAATGGAGATCACATGGAGGGTTATCAGCAGGGAGAGAGAGGAGAGAGAATAGGGGAATAAGAAGCATAAATGGTAGGTACAAAATACACAGGAGTAGGTTAAGAATAGTATGAGAAATAGAGGAGCCAAAGAACTTATATGTATCACACATGGACATGAACTAAGGTAAGGAAATGATGGTGGGGGGTGGGCAGGTACAGAGCAGAGGGGAATAAAGGGGAAAAGATGAGACAACTATAATAGCATAATGAATAAAATATATTAAAATATAAATGTAATACAGTATCTTGGATAAGATTCTGCAACAGAAAAGGGACATTAGGTAAAAACTTAAGAAATAAGAATAAAGTGTGAACTTTAATTAATTATATAAAAAAGAAATCTGTAGAGCATAAGAGCTGTAGCTGCCATAAGACCTGTGCTCCATATTCCAGGATGTGGAGGAGGCCTTTAAAGCACCAGCTCTGTGGCCAGGCTGCTGACGTGGAGTCCACGCACCTGCCCTGCTGCCTCGTGCTAATGTGATCACTGGAAAAATAACTTTCTTATGATAACTTTTTAAAAAAAAGTTGAGTCCTTAAAAATCATAAATGATCTGTAAGAAGAGACTTGGTGAGAGAATGAGAGATGAAATAGTGGCTTCACTCTGAGTACAGCAGTCTTGCTTCAAAGAGCGTTAGCAACAGGATTTCTAAAACTATTTTAATCAATGACATTACTGAAAATAAATACTTCATATAATAATTTGGTGGGTTCCATTCTGTTAACTTATAAATGTATATTTTTTATTTACACTCCATATTTGACAAAGCAACCACTTCTCAGCATTCTGGTCAAGTTTTCGTAACAGTGCTCCTAAAAATCCAAAAGATTATTGACATTTGATGAAAAGTACATTGAAAAACTAGGGAATTAGGAAAAAAAACAAACTAAAGTAAATGTTTGATTATACTGAACACTATGGAAATGAATTATCATTATAAGGAGAGTATTAACATAAGAGCATGTTGTCTATTACATATAATAGATCCATATAACTGTACCCCAATATTGTGCATGTGTACTATATTTGATATGTTAATCACAATTTTTCATAAGCATTTCATCATATTCCCCTAATAATTGAAAGATTACATACTTTAATGATTTGTTATAGCTATCCAAACACTATTATTTTAAATAGTAATATTTTCTTAAAATATAATTTCTTAAAACAATAGACAGTGAATACCAAAAATAATCTCTTAAGAGTAGAAGGATAAAGCCTGTGCTTATTAGATAAGGAGGAGACATTTTAAGTGAAATGTATTCAAGTATATAATACTTTCAGCTGTAAAAGCTGTGGAAAGAACATTTTGTTTTTCAGTTATTGGGGGACCTTATCAGAGCAACTTGTTAGTGAATGAAACAGTCAATTTATGTTTACAGCTGTATATACTTATTTATCCATGTTCTGTGTTTGCTCTGAACATCTGGAAAAAATGAAGAAGTGTTTTCAAATAAAACAATAAACACTGGAGCAGAAATCAGAGAGCTTTTGAATCAAAACAAAATATTCCTTGGAAATTTAGTTTAAAGCAATCCTCGGGTATTCAGTTGCTTATGTGAACATGTCTCTTTAGATTTCAATTATATTTAACATAAATATTAATGACAATTTCATTAAAATCTTATGTCCTACATGAGTGGGTTATTCTCTTATTCATTTCTGCAATTCAAAATTACTGTTTCCTGTTGAATATGCAAACATCATTTAAAATTGCAATGTGTGGCATATAGTTTGTTACATGCATGGAGAAGCAAACATTTTTTGAGATATAGGTATTTATAGATAGGAAGAATAGAACAGATCCACATTTGATATCATGAGTATTAATATGTTCAGGCAATTCTGAAAGATATTATCACATGCGGAAATGGAATGTCAGATGATAGCTCAAGTAAATACACTCAGATCATATCTTTAGGAACATATTCCTCCTGATTTCCTTCTCCATTATATTAATTAATCATTATTAATGTTTCAATGCACCAAAAATTAATCATGTGGGAGGAAATCTCCTGATTGTGTCGATTTTAGTGACAATACTCCAGTCAGTATAATAGTCTTACTGTAAGTGATCCCTTTACAGAAAACATATAAATACTATGGTTCCCAGCATTATGATATCATAGCACCTATAAATACAGTGAGAAGAGAAATGCATCCTTTTAAATTGAGAGTTTATAGTTCTCTTGTGGATACCTTCCAGCTGAAGATGAGCATCAATAATTCTTTTTTGACAGAGTAAATTGGGAGTCCATGGTTCCTATCATGTATTAAGTAAAGTCCAGATATCTTAATCCATATGATCCACCACTGATGAACTGACTTAATTCTTACACCCTCGGGAAACTTTCAAATTATTGTTGGTAAATTAGAGTAATACTAACAAGATAATAAATGTGACCCAATAATTTTAATGGGTGATTTCTGCCATGCAAATTTATAATATTCTTACAGTTACTCATCCCCAGTAATAAGCAGAAAAGAAAATCAAAGGTTGTTTCCAGGGTAAAGAGAGAAAATAATGGGGTCCAAAAATATGGCCCCCACTAGATCATGTATTTGTGTGTGTGTGCTTTAGAAGCTGCACTGTTGTACATGACAGATATGTCAATTAGGGTAAATTAATGTGGTGTATATAGCCATTTCCTCTACATTTTATCAGGCCTCAACATTTTTTGAGTTCCCCTTCTTCCCATCTTATAATTTACTCTTTATGATAAGTATTTCTGATTTTAAAATGTCACATTAATAATATGATATCTTTAAAATGTCAAACAGCTAAATATCATAATTTTTGCAGTATACTCCATATCACTCTTGCATTATGAGTGCATAGTGGTGATTGACTAACCATATGAAAGGCCATTTCCACAGTAACCTGTTCCAGTTCATGAGTGATCCATAGATGCTCCGCTCTTATAAATATGTCATTATATCACTCAGTTCTGTTTGCAGTTGGCAATATAACACCATTGCTGGCACATGTCACTAGTTAATTTTAAGTTTTACTAAAACAACACTTATTCTTAAACTAACATAGGAGGTTTACATTAATTCTAGAAACCTCAGAATTTAGAAATCAAGTTCTGACTTTAAAAGATCTGAGTTACAGGAAAAAGATGGACTTGCATCCAGTTCACAGAATTAAGGTGGACTAAGGTGGACTTTAATATGGATGGTGTGTGTGTGAGAATGTGTGTGTGTGTGGTGTGTGTGTGTGTGTGAGAGTAAGAGAGAGAGAGAGAGAGAGAGGGAGAGAGAGATTTAACTGCTCAATATCTCACACATAGCCACATGGTACTATTATGCAGTTTTTATCTAACTCTTCATTTTCTTTGTTATAAAAATTAACACTTTGAGAACAAGCATGGATACTTTATACTAACTTTCTACGGGACTTTCTCCCCTGAAGTTTAACAAAAATGGTGATTAGGCAGCAATTTTGTAAGAAAGAAAAATATATCGATTTGCATTTTAGAGTCGTAACTGCTATGCTTGTGCCTATTATGATGGAAAGCCAAAATATGAGTTCTTCAAATATTTTAGGGAAGATGTCAAAACATCAATGTCAATAGAGGTATGTATGGGCTATTGGTGTTAATCATTCCATTTGCCTTCCATATTAATCACGGATTCTATTTTAATCCATTTTTTATTTCTATTATACTCACCTATATCACACTGCCCCATCATCTTCTCCTCCCTCTCCAAATTGCCCCAAACCAAAGGATTTCTACTGTTATGGCTTGGAGAGGCAGCTTAAAATGAAATGTCATATGATCTCACTTACAAGAGGGATCTAAGGAACAAAATAAACCAATGAAAAAAATAGAAACCATGGCATGGAATCAGGGAATAAACTGACAGCTGTAAGTGTGGAGCAGGGAGGTGGGGACATAAATGTAAAACTGAGTCTCATTCATGCTAAAAAGCTTGCTCAAGTTCTCCACCTCTTAAATATTGGTTTTCTTTTCCTTTGTGTTTATCCCAGTGATTTTGTAACTCTTCTTATATGGTTGTATATATTCTAATGATTAATTTACTGTATTTTTTCTAATATGAAGACTTCAAATATACATTAAGGGAAGAGAAAGAGTATAATGAACTTCTATCTATCTTCACTCAATCTCAAAACCTATCAAATCATAACTATGTCTTCCTATGCTACTCCTCGATTATTTTGAAACAAATCTCAGACATATTGCTGGACCTGTAAATAGTTTAGCATGTATGTGTAAAAATACTAAATATATATTTTAAAACAAAATTATAATATAATTATATACATTAATAATATAACAATAATGTAATATCAAAATTCAGTCATTGATAAATTCTTAATTGTCTCATAAATGTATAATTTTATAATTACTTTGATTCAAGATACAAAGAGTTTCCACACATACTGACTGATTAGTTTTTCTTTTAATACATATGTTCATCTTCTATTTTTTTCTTAGAAATCAAAATGTTGAAGAAAGCATATCACTTATATTAGAGAATTTCCTATAGCCTGGATTTTGCTGAATGTTTCCACATGCCATAGTTTAAATGGGTTCCTTTCTCCTCTATAAGTTCTGTAAATTGGCATTAATTAGATCAAGAGGCTTGAACAGATTTTGGTTTCAATTCTTTTTAAAGTAAATTGTAGGTGGTGTCATGTTCCTCCACCAGGAAACACATAATATCTGCTTGAATCTTTTTTTCCTCTTAGATGTTGCCCTCAATATCTTATTTTATTAGCTTATTGGAGTTAAAATCATCTTTATTTTTTGTTATGTTTTCATTAGTTTACTTATATTATTTCTAAAACAACTTTTTTGTCTACTGTGTAGTTACACAGTGGTCCAAGATGTATTGGAAAAGGAGAATTAAATGCTTAATTCTTTCCCATTGATTACCAGTTTTCAAAACAGTGAGTTGTTTTCTCACACTCTCTAATTACAACAAATGAGTTTTGTCCCATTATGACCTCACAAATTTAAACATGTTTATCTAATCAATTGCAATTATTTTACTTATGAATGCTAACCAGAGCCCCCATTTTTAGGAGGCCTATAAGGTACTTCCACTTGGCTCCTCAGTCCTTTTGATATTTTATCAGAGTGAATTTTGATAGTTCTGTACTGTTAAAATTGACTGTATGTTTTGGATTTATTCTATATATTAATGTCCCAGGGTTGAAATCAAAATTTTTTCTAACAAGCCCTAGTTTGGTAGGAAATATATAATTTTCAAATCCCTGATGCTAGTCCAAGCTAGAACCTTAAACTTGTAGTAAAATAGTAAAAAATTCATATTGAGGTATGTTCCAAATAGGTTCAAAAGTGAATTTATCTTCTTATCCCCATGAAATTATAATTATAACAACACAACAACATATATTTTCTTGTCTTTATTCTAAGTATTAACACTCAGTCATTAATGCCAGTCTTCGGAATTAGTCTAGATAATTTTCCTTTTCTTGTATTTAGTCTTCAAATACCTTTAATTTCATTTCCAAAATCCTCATAATTCTACCCGTATCATTTTATTAATTCTATCATCTTATCAACCAATTATTTATATTACTTTTACATTTTTTGGGCCTCCCATTAACTGACTAGAATATGCAGAACACTGATGGTATATAAAGAATGTGGACTTTTTTCCTACAGGAAGTTGAGATGTTTTTGAGTGCTGTCCAGCCTCTAGGGTACCACACTCTTAATTTCCCTTCTACCTTAAAGGTAAACTATTCAAGACACTTTTTGCTCCCCTTCCAGCATGAATTGTAACTTTTATGGCTATTCTGCTCCAAAGATGTCTCCTGAGTAATAAAAATCTCCTCAGCCCACTTGTCAGTGCAAACTGGAAGTGTGGGAAGTCTTCAGTTAATGAGAATGGAAGGAGGTAGAAATTTGGTCCAAATCCCTGCTATCTGGAGAGGCAATTCTAAGGTGCATTTAACACAAACACTCAGAAGGTTTCAAAGAGAAAGATCCCCAGTTGAGCACTGCAATAGCAGCTGACAATGTCTCCTTGACTTTTCCTCCCTTTTTATCCTGACCCCCCACCCCCACATCACCCATTAGCTTCTGCCCACCTTTCTACTCTGTCTGTGTGCTATACAGACTCTATTGACATTCAGTATCTGTGCGTATTAGCGTACAGGTTTTGCTTTCGAGAGAACAGTTTATCTGCACCGACACAATGTCAGTCAGTAGGCATTTCTTCCTCCTGGTTATCCTGCTTTCTAAGGAAGGGTATCTATTGCTTGCCAAAGCTTAAATTAATGGTCTATTAAAAAGCACTTATAGCTGTTATTAAAGTATAAATTCTTAATAAGGGAAGATTGGTGATTACCAATTTAAACTTAAAAAATATTTTATGAATGATTAAACTGGACAAGAAAAAGTTATGTAATTCCTCTAAGATAACACAATTAGGTATGGGATACTAGATGTGAGTCAATATTATTTCTCTTAATATTGAAATAGTTTTAAGAAATAAATAAAATTAATAAAAGAAGCAAATGTAATTAAAAATAAATTAATGAATGAAGAAAACATACTTCCAACTTCAAATATTCCAATGATTTTCCATTGTCTTTAGCATAAAATACCTAATCTCTGTGGTGCCCAATACAACATTTTGCTTTATGCATTCTTCACCTATCTGGTCATGCCATTCACTGCTTTGCCCTCCTGCCTCTCCATTAGAATTCTCCCATTCGTTTGAACACGACATCCTGCTAATATCTTAGGGACTTTTTCCATATGTTCCTCTGCTTGGCTCATATTTTTCTTGAGTTAGCTAATGTCTTTATAACTTTTAACTTTGAATGTTAATGTTCTTTCTGCGTGGAAGTCTTTCCTGAACACACAGATCAGGTTACACTGAACTGAAGTGCTTCACAGCACTTTATTCTTAAGTATTTACTGAGTGCTAAATACATGCCAGCCACTGCTCTTGGTTGTTGTATATGCAGCACACAATTTTTAAGCTCATGTAGCCTATGTCCTGCTAAGTATTTGGTTAAGGTGTGTCTTTTGGCAAGACTCTAAGCTCTAGTAAAAGAGATTATGTATGCCTTACTAACCACATACAGTTTACTCAATAAATAGTTGCTGAGTTTTTCTTTTTCAATGTGCATGAACTGTTTTGAAAATAAGCATACATTTCAATAGCATTTTATTCTGAATGCTCTTTTTTTCTCTCTTGTGGGTTTATATAAATGCATGTATTGAAAAAAACAAGTTTAAAAATACTTGAGAGCGTATCACATATGGCATGGTACATGTAGGAGAAAAAGAGCAAAATTCTTGAGGTGTATGTTCACCTTGCTCAAAGGGAAGGAGCTCATACTTAATATACTGTCTTGTCAGTGAGTTGAAATTCCATTTGACTAAGACACTATGCTAGCAGGCAATCAGTATGGGTAGATGTGAGTATATGGGAGATGGGGTGGGGGAGTCCTGTGCAATAATCTGATGCCTAATACCACCCAATGATCACACGCACCTCTCCTTATGTTTTTAATGATTGTTATTTTTTATTAAGCATTTTATGGATATAATTTCCAATATGAGATAGCAACAAGTTTATATGAAAAAAGCCACTTTTAGATAACAAATGGAAGATGTAGCTTACAGAAAAGACAATTAACTGAGAAGTGAATTATATTACTACTAAGCGAATGCAATAGTATAACATTTTAATGTTCTTTTTTTTTCTTCAAAGCAGCATTTAAAAAAATTAAAACTGGTTTTGATAACTTCTGAAACTTTGTCTAAGTCATTACTTGGTTCACTTAGTGGTTATCTTGATCACACATACTATTAACAAAATAAAATGAAATAAAACTGAAAAGGAAATTAACACTTGTTTACTCTTCTCACTGTCCTTAGGCTATAAGGAAAGATGTTAGGTTTATCAGAGTTTTACAGGCATTCTGAGAATTGGCCTACTTTCCACACTGGATCTGTCCTTGCATGAAGTGTGCTCTGGTGTACAGAATCAACTCCCGGATCACTCTCCTGAGTCTTGGCAGCAATTGGTAAGCCACCATTCGGTCACAAGCAATAACCTAACAAATGAGGTTTTTTCACTCATGTACCACTTCTCTTGTGGGGGTGGGGCCTTATAAGTCCCACTACACCCAGTGCACCTAGTTTCAGGTGGGCCATACTGGTCTCATCATTGAAGAGCCACACTCCTTCCCCTAGTTGGCTGATGTACTGCTGTTGCTTCACGGACTCTGGAGAATTAGATCTTTGCACATGGCTGCCTTAGCTGGCTGTGTTAAAAGACTCTCACAGATTTAACAACCTCCTTTGTCATCAGATGCTCCCTGAAGGGCACATACTTCTGAGGCAGTTTATAATTGTGTTATGTAATGGGTTCAGTAGCTGTAAATGATTATAAATTATCAGTAAACTTTATCAAATAAAGAACAACAGCAAGCACTACAAGAAATAGACTTCTATCCAGAGTCTGCTATTTCTATTCTGAAATGAAGCTCATTATTTTGATTCTATTACACAAATTTACTTCTTGTTTGATAAATATCTTTAAATTTGTTTTTAATGTTGTCATGGAAAAGTCCTAAAAGGTCACTCAGCTAATATTCCTTGCTCAACATAGACAAAATGGTAAAATTTCTTTTTGTTGAATGACTTAAAGTAGCTTAAATGTTTTTTGATTGTCTTAGCAATTCCAGAACTGTAAAAAAAATGAGTGTGTCATGACCTCAGCTTCATTTTTATGTCTTCCAGATTGGGTGTTTATTATGAGGTTGACTTTTCTTCCATTGAGAAGATTCTACAGTATAATGATAAGGGCAAGGACTTTTAGGATCACTGAGATCTAGGTTCAAATTCCATTCCACATCTACAACCCATTAGCTGTTTGAACTTTTCATGCCCCTTGTCTTCTAGTCTGATTGTTCTCTCTATAGCCTATAGGGTTGCTTAGGATATAAATAGTATAAGAAAATACTGGCTTATTGTAAGTTCTTGATAATCAGCAGTCATTATGATTATCACATATTATGAATTTTGCTGGGAGGATTTTGATTAATTGTTCTAACAAGAGGACCACACAGTATAATGACATAAACAAGACAAAAGTAAGTAACTGTGGAAAGGTAAGCACGTCAGAGCTGCTTTAGCTGCTTTAGCTACTCTGACATTCTTGCCATTTTCTGGGTCAAGTGTGTTATTCCATTTTCTGTCATCCTTCTACCATTAAATGGGAGAAGGACAGGTAGGAAATAAATATTTAATTTATTTATGAACAAGTCTGAGAATCAGAAACCATTATATGTTAGATATCAGACTGGCCAAAATTGATTTACATGATATAACTATTAAAAAGAAAAGTCAAGAGATTCACATTTAGCTGGGTGGCCACATGCTCATCCAAACTCTATTACTAAGAGAAGGATGTATATTAGCAAGTTTGGATTCTTCCAGGTTCTATTTCCTTTCTTTCTTTTTACCCCATTAATCTCTAAAAATGAGCTCTGATTTTTAGATTATAGTAGATTATAGCATTCTCCTTTCTGTAGTTGCCATAGCCTTAAGATAATCATTAAAGTTATTACCATGTTACATATGGTATCTGTTATGAATGCTGATTTAAGTTACAGATGCACAGTTGATTTATGCCACATTAACCACTCGTAGAAATGTCTTAAATACTTGACCATCTTATTCCAGTCTGCCTTCTGACAGTAGCATTGGCACTGGTATAACGATACGTATGTCATACTTATTAAAAATAATGATGAAAATAAAGCCTAATGAGCTCCATTTCATAAATCAGCAAATTTATTTCTGCTCATCTACTTCTACCAGTAAGATAGGAAGAGAAAATAGCAGTCTTATCTTGGCCAAACTAATACTGCATTTTAAATAATATTTAAAGAAATATAATTCTTATTATAAGCTGGTAGTTTCAGAACACTTTTCACATTATAGGATATATGTTTCATTTATCCTGAAGTTTTTTCATTCCTTCCAGTATTCTCCTCCCACATCATGATGTATAAATCTCTATTAACATAAAAATTAATGTGCAGTAAATTTCCTTCAACTCTCTAAGAAAACTTTGTTATAGCTCTTTTCTTTTCTCAAATCTTCCTTTCTTCACAAGAATTTTGACTTCAGTGCAGAGTTAAATGTTCTATTTTGTTACCTTAACTTTTTTAGTCTGCTTATATCTACATATGTCTGTTATCACTTCCTTTTCAATGAAAAGGAAGTTTCTGTTTCATAATTTCTTTGCTTTGGTAATAATCTTTTTTACTTTTGCTGTTCATTCAATTTTATTTTTGCCTTCTTTAAATTATACTCCATACCCCATAGTCAAAATTGGATTGTCTACTGGCTCATTCTCACTGACATATAAACATTTCCCTATAGCTACTGTCACTTTGCTTATTTTTACTTTTTTTGTTAAGAATAATAGTATAATTAACTTGCAATAAACTTTTATCTTTAAAGTATTCAAGCCATATTGTACCCACACAGGCATGAAATCATGACCATATCAAGATGAAAAACATACATATCACTGCCTAGATATGACTCTGTAACTAATTCTCTTGTTGACTATCTTTCTTTTTTCCCACTCCTGTCTTCCTGTAACCACTTACCCACTTTTTGCTACTGCAGGTTATTTTCTGAAATATTATATACATTGAATATATAATATTAATCTTTTTGTTCGGCTATTTTAAGTTAACATAATTAATTTATATCCATCTATGATTTTATGTGTATAATACTCTTTTATTTTAGTGTTGAATAGTGTTACACTGTGTTGCCATACAAAAAGTTTTTCTTCCTTTCATCAAATGGACATTTGTATTGTTTCCAACTTTTGGCTATTACAAATAAAGCTCTTATTAACATAATTACAAAAGTGTTTCATAGAAATGTGTTTTGATTTCTCTTGGGTTAATACTTAGGATTAGAAAGGCCAGATGATATGAAAATAAAAAATATATTTTACTCTTTAGTAACTACCAAATTATTTTCTAAAGACACTGTACCATTAAAATTCTTACCACTAACTACCAGGATATAAAAGTTATAGTTCCTCTGTTTCTTCACTAATATTTGACATGGTTAGTCATTTTAATTTTATTCTAATAGATATATGGAGATATTATGATTTCATTTTTCCATTTCTCTAATGATTGATAAGGTTGAATATAATTTCACATAGTAATTTAACATCTATATACAATGATGTGTCCAGAAAAAGTCCAGTCATTGTTAATAAAATGAGAATGATTTGTGGTACATTGAAGTAACCTGGCAGCCAAAAAGAATGGACTGGAATATATGTGTGTGAACAATGAAGACTTCACCGTACTAGTCAGTGTGAGTGGTAGAAGCCTTTGATTAGAGCAATGAGTCTGCATCAAATTTTGCATTAAGCTTTCACATTCCTCTTCAAACTATTTGGATGATTCAGAAGCCCAATTGGTGATTGGCAGCTTCATGATGACAGTGTACCCACTCATGCATCCTGACTTATGTAGAGTTCTTTGGTGAAACATCCAATCTCTCAGGTGACTCAGCCCCCTTACAGTCCAAATTTGGTGCCCTGTAACTTCTGACTTTTCCCAAAACTAAAATAACCTTTGAAAAGGAAGTGATTTCAGACCATTACCGAGATGCAGAAAAATACAATGGGGCTGCTGGTGGCAACTGAGAGAATTGGGTCAGTTCTCAAGGTGCCTACTTTGAACAGGACCGAGGTGTCATTTTCCTGTTTACAATGTTTCTTGCATCTTATACTATTTTCATTAAATGTCTCTTTTTTTCATATTATATGGTTGTATACCTCTTATTTCCTTTGCTAAAATGTCTATTCAAAAATTTTGCCTAATCTTACAGTTTTCTTATTCCTGAGTTTTGTGATTTCTTTATGTATAATGAACACAAGTTCTGTATCAGATATTTGATTTCAGTTATTTTCTCCCAGTTTATGGTTTGTCTTTTCATTTTTCTTTCAGTATTCTTTGAAAACCAGAAGATCTTCATGAGTCCTATTTTCTTCTCTAGACATTACAGTTTTGTTGTCATAAATAAGAAATATCTGCTTAATCCAAGGCCACACATATTTTCTTCTATTACTTTTAAGATTTTCATACTTCCATGTTCTATATTTGGATTGATTGACCATATTGTATTGATTTTTGCAGGTGTGACTTGTATTATCAATTTTCATTTTTTTAATTGAATATGGATACTCAGTTGTCTTAGCACCATTTATGTGTTGAAAAATTATATACATACATAATATCTGTCTTCATTTTTAGTCACTCTTCAATTTCAATGTTTCTGTTATATTATTTTTATTTAGATTTCTGATTGTGATTCTACTGTAAAATTAAATTTGTGTTAGAATATAGAAATAGTTGATTTTTGTGTGTTGATCTAGTGTAAAAACAGTTTCAGTAGCTCTTTTGTATTTCATCACATTTTTCAGGACAATCTTTTCATCTTTAAGTACAGGAAATTTTTTACCAATTCTATCCAGTCTGATTTTTAGAAATTAATTTTATTTGCTCTATTTACTTGCATTGGTTACAATTTTAAGTCAAATGTTGAGTGTAAGTACTAGAAATGATAATCTTTGACTTCTTCCTGAGTTTAGCATTATAATATTCAGTCTTTCACTATTAAATGCAATGTCAAGTTAAAGGGATTTTTATACATGCCCTTCGTGAGGCCAAGTCTTAGTATTATTACTAAGAGAGATATTATTCTGTAGCTATTATTTCTTAACTTGTAATATGTTTGTGTAGTATGATTTTATAATAATTCTAGCTTTATAGAATGTATTAAGAAGTGTTTCTTATTCAATTATAAGGAAAAATCATGTAGAATTAATATTATTTTTCTTTAGTGTTATAGAGAATTTCCCAACACATCCATATCAGCCTGATATTTTCTTTGTGAGATTTTTAATAACATTGTAATTTCTTAAAAAATATAGTGATTTAGGTTATATATTTCTTCTGGAACAAACCTTGATAGTTTTTACCTTTCAACAATTTTTTTCATACTATCCAAATTGTCAATTGTACCACTATAAATTTTTTCATATTATTCTGTTATAGTACTTCAAATATCTGCAGATTCTGTAGCAATATTACTTTTATTAATCCTTTTCTCTGTAGCTTGTGATTTCACTCTTTTTTTTCTATTTGATCTGGCTGAACAATTGTCAGATTTACTACTTTTCTCAATGAACTAGCTTTTCATTGATTCATTTCTACTGCTTGGTTGTTTCTATTTTATTGATATCTGCTTCCAATTATTTCCTATCTTCTGCTGCACTAATTACTTTCTAGTGTTTGAACATGGAAGCTGAAGTCATTGCTTTTCTTTCTTTCTTTTTTTTTTTGTTAGTTTTGTAGATGGAAGCTGAGGTGATTGATTTGAGGTCTTTCATATTTTCTGATTTAGGCATTTAGTGCCGTAACTTTCCCTTTACTGTTTAAGCAGCATCCTATGAATTATGTGTCATGTTTTCATTGCTATCCAATTTAAAATGAATTCTAATCTCAATTTTATTTGTCTGTTCCCCCTGCATTGTTTACAAAAATTTTATTTAGTTTACAAATATGAGGGGGTATTCCATATAGTTTTTTTGTGTTTGTTGTTATTTGTACTTAATCTAAAAACATGAAAGTCAAAGAATAACCTTTGATGATCAGAATTCTGAAAAGTGTATTAAGACTTGTTTTATGGCCCAGAAAGTGAATCTATTTGATAAATACTCTGCATTTGTAAATAATACTTTTTATATTGTTAAGTGTTTTATAAATATCAATTATGTTAGATTGGTTGATAGTATTCTTTGAGTCTTCTATATATGTTTACTGATTTTCTTCCTATATTTTTAAATCACTTATTGAATGCAGTGTAACAACGGAAAATTGTATTGGTGGGAAATTGTAACCCCTCCCACCATTCTTTTCACATTTTTTTCTCTAAATGCTGACTCTAAGCTGTGGCTTGCAGATAAACAGCATGTTTGTGTAAGAATCCTAGGAGCTAACTTCAGGAGATACAGACCCCTTCAGCCAGCCCAGCTCCAGGAGATTTGCTGATTTTCAGCTGTGGAGCCAGGATGAGATAAAGTCAGGATGACTTGAGGTCAGGATGACTAAACCAGTATGACACATACCAGACCATGACTCACCTTATCAGAATGGCCTGTGCTCCCTCTGAAAGTAGATAACTTTTCAACTCCCTCCCTTGATCTCTTTTTTCTGGTCCCCTCTCCCTCCTCATGAAAAACCTCTGCCTGCACTAGGAGATGGAGACAGGCTTTGACACGAGTTCCCCATCTTCCCAGGAGCTGGGCTTTGTGACATTAGTCTCCCGTGTTGCAGGTGGCTAGCATGTGAATTAAACCACTTCCCTTTACATCAATACCTGCCTTTTGAGTATCTGCTTCCATAGTGGCAGGCAGCTGTACCTGCTTTTGGTTACAGCAGGGTTCTAAAATCTGTCGCAGTAATCATAGATTTGCCTATTCCTTACTGCAGTTCTAGCAGCTTTTCTTTCATATACTTTAAAATTAAATGTGTGGATGAGAAGGAAATTCTACAGAAAGTGACCTCACATGGTGATCTGGTCATACATTCCTAACAGGGCAGGTCATGGTGGGTGGTCATGCCCGAGGCATGGAACTTTTTTGGTAAAAGGTTTACCTTTGCTGTAGCAAGCCCTGTCCAATATTTTGTGTATCCAGATTAACACACTTTTGAAATAACCTTAGTTGCCATCGAGAGAGAATGTAATCTTGTTAATTATCTTGGAATACAATCACCACTTTGCTTTCCTTACATGCCCTTCTAAATTCAAAAATACATTATAGAAACTTCAAAACTGCCATTCTCTGGAACATTTGAAATCTTGCTACCCAGCAAGTATTAATAGTTTGGCTAAAATAAATTCTTCCAAAAATTCTCTAGATATTTGGATATTCTTATGCAGACAAATGTTTAGAACAGGGGCATTAAAAGAAGAAAAATAGATGTTTTACGAGGCAAATGCTAACAGGAATGTGTTCTACAAGATATGTTCAAATATGAATGACATTTAAAGGTGCCTAATCCTAGGAAAGATAAATAGTCAGTTTCAGAGCACACTCTAAATCAGGGGTGTCAAACTTATTTTCACTAGGGGCTACAAATAATTTAAGGACTGTAACTACTCTGTAACTGTTAAGGAATTTACATTACATTTGGCCCTTTGGAGGCAACCTCAAGGCTGACGTGGCCCCAGGTGAAAATGAGTTTGACACCCCTGCTCTAAATGGTGAGTTCTAAGTTCATTGCAGAGACCAGGTTTCGACAGAGTGATGACAACTGAGCATACAAAGAGGCCCAAAGGAAGGGCTAACAACAGGCACATCTAAGAGTATTTTTGTCAAATTTTACACTAAGATATTTCCTTCTTCACAGAATATGCCTTTATATTTATAACAAACAAGAATTAAGATTCCCAATTTCATCCACCTTGGCTAGCTAAAACATTCTCTAGTGTTGATGCAAGGTATATATGATGTTATGGGTAATGATATATAATTCTAAACATAAAAGCAATTGAGGTCAGAAAGGTTTACTTTTTAAATATGATTTCTTTAAGAGAACTCCTGTTTTCATCTATGTTTACCAAGTTTGAAATGGCGTAACTTTTCTGTATAATTAAATAAGTACTTTAGATGGTGAAATGCATATTATAACATGAAATATGTATGTAATGTGGAGTAATGTGCATGCATCATTTACTACATAATGATGCAGATACACTTTAAATTAAACTCTATGATGTACAATTTATGACCAGAAGAATTAAGCTTTGAATAGCCAATTCTATAAATAGTCATAAAGTGCATTATATAAGTTTCTATAAATCATTCTCTTGAACACCCCTAAATGGGGAATGAAAGAAAGAGATATTTGATTTTAACATTAACTTTATGATATAATTTACATTTGGTTTTAAGCAATGCAACAGTTGTGCATTCTTCTAAGGACACAGCAAACTATTGATAATAAATAAGAAAGCAGGGATGATCTGGTGTCCCATCTGCTGACTAACACACTGTTTCTGGCACTATGGAATGAAAACAAAGAAACACACTGTTTAGTCCTAGATTTAGGTATTGGAAAGAGCTTCATCTGCACACAGTGAAGGACATCTGCTGTTGATGCCTTGTGGACCAGCTACACAGTCATTTCCAGGTGTGATTCAAGATGCTAACCACTCAGGGGGTCATAGATCTGTAGAGAAGCAATTTTCACACTGCAGAATGTGTAAGGATGATGCAGATTCTGCTTCAGCATAGGGAACTCTGTGGAACTAGAAATTTGAACGTTAGAAAGCCACCAGGTGGCTCTGATGCAACTGGCACAATAGGTTAGACCCTTTGCTGAGGTTTGAAGCATTAAATAGGCCGACAATAATGTAGGGCCAGCAAGCAGAATGTACATTGGGGCACATTATGGATCTTGCCTTCTCTATCTTCCCTTTTGCTTATTTTGAAAAAAGGATTTATGTGACATCTCATGAAAATAGAAAATTTGTTTTTTTATTTTGCAATGAAAGATCACCATGTAGGTATGTCTCAGTGGAGCCCTGTTAAAGAAATACAGTGATATGTACTCATCAGAAACTATGCTCCCCAAATCTGCCAAAATATGGAATTCTGAACAAGATACCAGCTATGTGGCAATGTAATGATATTCACAGGTGACTGTCCTATGAGTTATTTCTTTTCCTTTTTCTCTTACTAAGCCCTAGCCTGCAGCTGCCTGTGAACTGCAGAGTATCAGCAGATTTCTCTTTCTCAGGAGGAAACCTTTACTCTTTGCTTGTGTGGTTTCATTTTGCATAAATGTGCAAATGAAAATAAGGGTAATTTTAAATAACAGTAAATAATAAAGTAAAAATATGTTTGTTTTTCATTGCAACAACAAATCTTAAAATAATAAATTTGAGGAAGCTCATAAAATCAAGAAATTTTATAATTTTCAAAGAGAATAGTAATAGTAAAAAAATGTAGAGTAAGTTACTGTTATTTTCACAAAAGGGTAATTTCATAAAGACAGACAGAAAGGACCATATCATTTTCCTTATTGAATTTTTAAGTATTATATTTTTATGCTGAAAATGCAGTGCCTAATATATTAAGTCTGCAAAACTATATTGTCTCCTACATGGAAGAAAGTTTAGGGAAATCAATTTCCAAAACCACTTTAACATGTATTCTTCAAATTTCCATATCTATAAACTTTTATCCTCACAGAAACAGATGTATCCCCTTATTATAGAATATGTTATAGACCTTGAAGGCAGCCAAGATATGTTTTTCTTTTTGTCCTGTTTTTAGAAGAATGGTAGTTTTATAGGAGTAAATTCTGAACAAGTGATTTCCAAGTAATCACCCTCCTAGCACTTAGGAGGTGAAAGAGCCTGTCCAAACAGGTCTCTTAATAGTGGTTGTGGAGAGAAAAGTAGCAAAGGGCTAGCATCTCTACATGTGTGTATGTTTATTAAACTCTCCTTTATTCTGAGACATGAAGGATGCATGAGAAAGAAAGGGAGGAAGAGGAGGCCGAGGAGAAGGAGGAGGGAAAGAATTGTTAAAAATCAGAGTAGAAGATATAAGGAAATAGAGGGATATGGAATAAAAATCTCTGGTAATTTGTCTAATAGATATATAAGGTTTAAAATCTTTGAGTTCTCAAGTTACAAAACTTTAGTTCAATCCATATTTATTAACTGTATGTCTCAATGATTTCAAAATACTAGGAGACTACCACTGTCACAGAGTCAAAAAGATCGAATAAAACAATAAGTGTAAAGCAACCAGCAGAGCAGAACAATGCTGGATATTTATACAGTATTCATGTAATGTAGCCTTTAAATATTTTTATTATTTTATAATCTGTAAAGCCTTATATAAAATAATATGGGCCCTGAAATTAAGGTAAAATGTAAACCAAACCACATATAAATATCCAAATATGATAATAATTTATCCTAATATTTTTGCAAATTTATAAAAATCTAACTGGAAGTATATTTATGCCTTTTCTTTATTACTATCATTGTTCTAACAAATTGCTCAAGATTAGCCCTCTATGCCAACATTCCCAGGCATTCCAATGTGAAAATTCAACATACGTTCTTGCTTTTTAACAAAACTAATTATTGTGTATAATACAGAAATATTCTGTATACCCCATATCAGTTTTCTGCAATGGTGTCATCTTCAACTCTGTAGCATAATCTCACTGCCAAGTATTAGCAGTGATACAGGTGAATACCGAACATTTCCATCGCCACCACAACCCTTCACACTGCCCTTTTACAGCAACTTCATCGTCACTTATGCCACTCCTTGTTTATAAGCTTCCAGCTACTAACCTGTTCTTATTTCTGCATTTATCATTTCAACAATCTCTGTATAAATGGCACTGTATATCATGCAACCTTTTAGGACTGGTCCAGTTTGTTTCAGGTGTATGAGTAGTCTATTATTTTTTATTGCTTTTATTGCTATGGGCATACCATATTTTGTTTAAACATTCACTCAGTGAAAATGATATGGAGTTTTTCTAATTCAGTGCCATTATGAATGAAGCTACTAACATTTTTTATGTGAGTGAAAAAATCCAGATTTTTATGTAAGTTAATGTCTTAAATTCTCTGAGATAAATGCCCATTTATACAAATTGTTGAGTCATGTGGTAGGTTTGTGCAAAAGACATTGTCTGACTGTTTCCAGGGTGACTTCGAAATTAATTTTTCTACCATCAATATATGAATAACCTAGTTTCTGAATATTTGCACCAGCACTTGTTATGGTCAATATTTTTATTTTAATTATTCTTAAAAGTGTGTGGTGATATCTTTGTGTGTTTTTAATTTGCATTTTCTAATAGATAGTGAAGTCAAAGATAATTTCATCTGCTTATTTTAAAAATGCATATCTTCTTCAGTGAAACGTCTCATGTGTTTTGCACATTTTTATTAGATTTAATTTTTTTTAATTTCTACCATTAAGCTTAGAGTCATAATTTACTGAAGATACTAGACCTCTTTTGAAAATGTTTTTTAAAAATATTTTTTAGGTTGTAATTTTTCCTTACTTCCTCTTCACAAGATCTTTTGCAGTGTAAAATTTTTTAATATTGATAAGGTCCAATTTATCAATTTTTACTTATATGGATTGTGCTTTTGGTATCATGCCTAAAAGATTTTTTCTTGGTTTTAGATACTGACAATTTTAGCTACATTTTTCTATAAATTTGTAATTTAATATTTGACATTGAAATCACTGATCCATTTTGAGTTATTGTTTTTAATAAGGTGTGGAACACAGGTTGAGGTTTGTTTGTTTTTAGCTAGTCATTGGGTGTCCAATCTTATATCTTTCTTGTATGTACATTTAGAACCACATCAGACAATGTTATAATCTTTGTTTCAACCTTCAAACATAATGTAGGAAAAACAATATGAGAAAGAAGAACTGCTTTATCATATTTTCTTACCATGTTATTACTTTTTTTCTTAATACTTTAAGGACTTT
>PVKU01011330.1:6869-43701 GCA_004027475.1 Anoura caudifer | reverse complement strand
CTTTTATACTTTTCATTTTTTCTCTATTGAGGTTTATTTTAACTTTAATATTTAATTATCGAGAAAAATTTTTTAGAATATCTTTGAGCTGCACCCTGTTTTCATCTCATGTATATAACAATATATCTGACCATTCTGTGAATGTTGATAATTTGATTTTTTTATTCTTATACAGTATCTTTATATTTTAAGTTGTTTACTAATCTTATTATTTTTTACCCAAACTTTATATTTTATGTCATAGGCTTTTCTTGGATATCAGGCTATCCATAATTATCTGTTTATAAATGAAAACAATGGAATAAACTGTTATTTGTAAGTTCTGAGGATTTGCCAATTTTGATCTTGACCATAACATGATCTGGGGGATAAAACACTTTTCTTATTAAACCCAGTACTGTATTTCTATGTCTTTCTTCTTGGGTTCTTCTTAAAGGTGTTATCTAATCTCTTTCTGAGAGGTAGGGATACATTAAATAGGATTTGGGGAGCCAAGTTTTGAAAGACCACTGGGGCCAGCTTTCACTAAGTTAGATCCACTGTTGTTTTCAGAATGGCAGTTATGTCCGTAACTGACTGATGTTTTCCAATCCTGAAAACCTCTAATACCATCCACATAAAATAAACCTACATAGCTGAATAAATCAGATTAAGTTCAATCAACCAGAAGCTTGGAGATGAGGAAAGCAATGTAAAGATCAAATTGTTTTCCAAGATTCTATATATTTGTATTAGTCAGGGTTTCCCAGAGAAGCAGCCAATACTATGTTTGTATAGTAATATGTGTGCATATATACATGATTTATTATAGTGAATTAGTTTACTCCATTATGGAATCTGAGGATTCTCAAGATCTTCAGTCACCAAGTTAGGGACTCAGGCAGCTGATGGTTTAGTTCCAGGCCAAAGGCTGGCAGGCTCAAGACCCCCAAGACCTAAAGACAAAAAAAAAAAAAAAAAAAGGAAGGCCATGTCTGAATTTAAAGGGAGTTGGGCATCAGGAATTCTCTCTTACTCAGGGTGAGTCTTTGTTTTTGTTCTATACAGGCCTTCCACTGATTGGATGAAGCCTACCCACATTATAGAAGACAAAAAGTTTTACTCAGTTTGCTGAATCAAATGTTCACTTTATCAAGAAGCACCCTCAGACACAAGAACCACGTTTGATCAAATGTCTGGGCAGTCCCCCAACAGTCCAGTTGACAGGTAAAATTAACCTTCATAGTCCATCTTTGATTTAGCCCCCTTCTTCATCCCCAATTCCAATGGTACTGGTGCTGCTAGTCCCTTAACCTATTGAGGAATCTGTTTAAATCTGGTATGTTTTCTTTTCTCACCAGGGGTCTATGGTTCTGCTATACCAGTTCCTACTTGCCTATCATCTTTTCAGATTTAATATTGACTTACAGCTATTTGTTCACCATTGTTTTTATTTTTGTGGGTTTATATTTTTATTTCAAATAGGTATACTGCTGAGGATTTGGGGAGATCTCTTGGGAACAGGAAATTTCTTCTTGATGTCCTAACACAGAATTGTCCTTTACTTAATAAAATGTGGTAAGTGGCTTGTTTAAAGCACTAAATATTAAGGTGTAATAGTACCTGTGCTGAGTGTTCCATATATGCTTGATTACTGGAATTGTATGTGTACATGCATACATTCATTAACACAAACATATGAATTATGTGTACTCATATCCATGTATAAATATTAATGCACTTGAATATGTGTGCATGTGTATAAATGAGTTAATATTCTTTTTGTGTTAGTTGATAGTTGGCAGGTACTTTTGACATCATTCCCTTAGAAAAGTATATTTGAGTAGCTATAAACTTAAAAATCCTGTTAAGGAAACTTAAACTGTATTTTTTTATAAGAATCGGAATGTCTCAGCTTGCCCTAAAATCTTTCATTTTTATGTGAATTATTGAAGTTTTCCCCAAAATACTTCATGTTGTATTTAATTTTACCTATCAAAATGTATAAGGTATTTTAACATGGTTGTAGGAGGTCATCTGAATTTCTGGTTTTGCAGTTTGTTTGAAATGATCTAACTAAGTATAGTAGTGGGTTTTTTTTGTTAAGAATTTCACTGTCTCTGCTTTACAGCACCGTGGAATCATCAAATCTTGCTATACCTTCCTGTGGTTACACTTGCACAGTGAGCTTCAGGATTATAAGACTAAAATATCTATATAAGTACATATGGAATTTCTGCCCTTTTAAGGGTTATCTTATTAACTGTGGATTATTTCCTTTCCTAGAATCAAATTTATTATTTTTTCTTCCTTTTTATAGAATTTATTGGGGTGACACTAGTTAACAAAATTATATAGGTTTCAGCTGCACAATCCCACAACACATGATCTGTACCCTGTATTATATGTTCACCACCAAAGTCAAGTCTCCTTCCTCACCATTTATCCCACCCATACCCTCCCCCCACTCCCGCAGCAGGCACCACACTGTTGTCCATGTCCATTAGTTTCTTTTCTCTTTTTGTTCTTTTTTGCTCAATCCCTCCACCCCTTCAACCACCCAGCTCTGAACAACCCCCCAATCTGTCAGCTGTCAGCCTGATCTTTATCTGTGAGTCCGTCTCTGTTTCGCTTGTTCATGTTGTTCATTAGGTCCTGCATATAAGTGAAATCGTACGGTATTTATTCTCCTCCGGCTGCCTTATTTCACTTAGCATAAGGTTCTCCTAGAATAAAATTTAGATATCTTGAAATGTGCTCATTGTTTTCATCTGCCTTATCTTGACTGCTTGCTTTATTTTTTCACTTGCTTGTTTCATCTTGTGCAAAAATATTTTGGGTTGTGACTTTTTTTCAGAATTAGTTGATTAAATCTTACACTCTTATTCTGAATTCCTTGACTACTGTCAAAACATATTTGTGTCAAGGTCTCAATCCCTGTCGTAATTTGAGAAGCCTTGATTAGTTCACTTTGAAGACTTTCTTTTTATAAGGAGAGCATTTCTTAGCATCTTGACCTTTCAGATAAGTAATAACAGGACTAATATATTAGAACATTATGTTTTAATGAATGTACAGTTGCTTTCGGTAACTTATTTTTCTCTAATTTTTATATTCTATGCTAAAAATAATGCAGTTACCTGGTTTCATGATTGATATATCATAATTTATTTTGTAAATGTATAATGTATAATTATTAATGAATTTATGAGAAAACAAACTATAAGTTATAAAGCATAATGTTGGAAATCTTATGAACTCAACACATAAATTATGAAATAAGATACTAGCAATATCATTAATTTTTCTGTGTGCTTTTTCAAAACTCATTCCCCTGTCTGACTGGAAAAAAAGCACTCTACTAGATTGTGTTCCTTTTCCTCCTTTTCAACTTAATCAAAGTATATATTCCCTAAATATTATACTCTAGTTTCTGTGCCTTTGATCTCATGTAAGGGGCATGTCTTGTACAGTTTTCTGAAAATGTTATTTTATAATACACACCGTGCTTCCAAGGTCACCTTCTTTTACATATAGCTGTACCTCATTTACTCCCACTGGATGTAATATTCTATTATGTGAATATACCATACTCTGTTTAGCCACTTTCCTGCCATCATACACAAATAGATGTTTCTATTGTGTATGATCTCTGACTGTTACCAACAGTGTTGCCATGAGAATTCCGATCACATATCACTATGTTTGTGTGTGACCTTCTCTCTGAAAGGGGTGTTGCATTACTTGAGATGGTATGAGTGCATTATGAGTGTTTTAATGGGTATATAATTGGGATTACTTTGTGAAATAATTTCAAAGTTTGCAAAATGATTCCAAATTGTTTTCTAGAGCATTGTCAAATATTTACTTTCACACCAATAACTTTTACAATTTTTTAAGTTTAAGTCAAATGGAAAAAGTCAAGAACCATATGGTGCCACCTACGTGGGAAATAAAACTGAAAGCAACAAATGAACAAACAAGGCAAACAAAAACTAATAGACACATAACCAAACAGTATGGTGATTACCAGAGGGAAATGGGGTGGGGGCATGAAGTAGTAAAGGGAAAGGGAGTCAGATATATGGGAATTAACTTTGGGTGGTAAACACAAAATGCAATATATAGATGATGCATTATAGAATTGTACATTTGAAACCTATATAATTACCATTGTCACCCCAATAAATTTAGTGTTTTTGCCACATTTGAAATTATAAAAAGTATGTTACTGATGCAGGGTGCAGCCAGGAGGGGGGCCCCCAAAATAGGGATTTGGAATGGGCCCAGAACTCAGGGTGTCCAGGGAATATTAGAGGGACATATAAGATGTCCTCACCCCTTCCCCCACAGGTATGAGTTGGGGGAAGGGACACATGGAGCAGGGACATGCAGAGCTGCTAATCCATAGCATGGCCCTTTAACATATCTATAGCCTTTGGCTTGTAGCTTAGATGTGTTAAATAGCTGTGACCATGCTCTGAGCCAGAGGTATGGAAAGGACTCTCCCCAAGACGTGACTGGGGGAGGAACCTCAAGTTACAGTGCCTGCGTGGGAGCTTGGAGAAGATTGGCTCCAGAAAATGGGGACACACCCGCCCAGACTCATGATGGCATCCCCCAAATACTTGGAATATTCGGGAATGCTGGCAGGTGTAACTGATTGTAGGAGGATTTGGAAATGGGGGTACAGAAGAGATTTGGTGTGGGTATTTAAAATGGGGACACAGCAGCCATTGAGCGGGAGAATCCATGTGCTTTCCCGAGAGTTAGGACCCTCACAACCCTGTGAGGGAAAATCACCATGTGGCTTTAGCAGAGAATTGCCAGGTGGCTTTTCCAGAGTGGGGACCCCTTCCCCACAGCTTTGGTAGAAGAAGGGCCACGCAGCTTTGGGGTGCTCCCTTTGGCTGTGTGGCCTGGGAGCAAAAGAGACTGCCTGAAAGAAGGGTGAAAGAACTCTTGCCAGTAGGCCATGAGAAGGTGCCACATGGCTTCAGGTTAACCAGAGATCCTGCCTGGAAGACGACACAGCTGACGGTGTCAAGAGCCCGGATCCCGGACCTGTGCTTCTCTTCCTTGCAAGTACGGTACCCTGACTTAGGGCAGAGGGAGATAGGAAGCACTGTGGGAGTCTGTGGGTATCCTGAAGGACTTTGATATTTTAATGAAGTTAAGTTGCTACTTTAACTCTGTATAGCATTAAATAAACATTTCCTTTCCTTTTCACAAATCTCTGGCTTTGAGAGGCATCTTTCCATAAGGCAGCAGACAATAACGGACCTTCTGTTTGCTCTGTAACATTACTGTCATCTTATTTTGAGTTTTTATTCAATATATGAGAATTTAGGCATCCTCTCATCATATATTTATTGTTCCTTCATGTGTTTTCTCTTCTAAAATGCCTGAGCATTTTGTCTTCTATTTTTGGCATTTCTATACTGATATGTGAATTTTTATACCATTTAGTTAGTTTTATTTGTTTTAAAATGTGAAAAGATATTTCCCAGTTATTAACTCATGCATTAACTTTTTTTATGTCTATGTGTTAACAGATAATCTGTGAAATATTAAAATATATTAAAATTAATTTTTGTATTATGATTTGAACATAATCATAATACAAAAATTATGTTTTTTTTTTTTTAACAAAACAGCTCTGGGGAGCTGTTCCAGAAAGTTTTCTATTTGAGGGATATGATAAAATGTTATTTTTATAATTCTTATACAATATTAAAACTTGCTTTTCACATATGACTTTAATCTACCTGACAGTGATGTTAGAAATGTTTTAAAATTGATACCCAATTTAATTTGTTATGTGAAAAACCACCACTACTATAAAACCAATTATAGTATCTTCCACCCTTTACTAAGTGAGTCTTCAGAGTGCCCTACATAGATTAAAATCTCGTGGGCATGAGTTTTTTAGTCTGTTTAATTTTTGTTTTTCTTTCCCAAATACTGTCCTTTTGACTGGAAAGTAAATCTTGATATATAATAGAAAATATTTTTGCCAACATCTACATTCTTCTCCAGTAGTGCCTTTGCTATTCATGAACAACTTATCCTTCTACCTTTTTAAATTGTTTTTGTTTTTTCCTTTCCTAAATTTTAATATGAACTAGTCTATCTTTTTGAAAGTTTCTTTGAGATTTTCATGAAAATATGTTGAAACCATAAATTAGCAAACAATGACAGTGGACTCCAGTTACAATACTATATAAAAGTATACTTTAATTCAATACAATTTTGGTATAGTCTACATGAGTTTTCAACTTTTATTGAGAATATTTCAGATTTACATTATTCTTTCATAAATAGTATTTCTAAAAAAATCAACTGACATTTTGATAAGGTATTTGTTTTACATCCATTGATATTATGTCCATCAATTTTACCAAACCCAAATTAAAGTAAAAAAATATTTTTTAGATATTTTTGCCATTTTGTTAAAAATTATTGAACAAGTTTATTTATGATTTAGTCAAATTGCTTTCCATAAATGTTACTTCAGAAATTTCCTTTAACCACTCAGAAATGAGTTTGTTATAAAAATGCATATTTTGCTTAAATTATTTTTTCATTAAATTTAGTTCTGAAAACTATAATTTTATTTGTTTACTGATATGTAATTGGCATATATTATATTATTTTCAGGTGTACATAATAATTCACTATTTGTATAATATTATGAGTGATTACCACAGTAAGCCTACTTAACCTCTGTCAGAATACATAGTTGCAAATTTTGCATGTATGTTTGATGAGGATGTTTAAGATCTATTCTCTTAGCAACTTTCAAATATGCAATACATATATAGCCACCAGTTGGATATTACAGTCTCATGATTTATTTTATAACTGCAAGTTTGTACCTTTTGATCCCTCACACCCCCTATGCCCATACCTCCAAGCCTCCCCATTCATCTTTGACAATCACCAATCTGTTCTCTGTATCTATCAGTATCTATAAACTTGGGTTTGGTTTTTTTTTCTTTTTGTTTCAGATTATACATAAGTGAGCTTGTACAGTATTTCTTTCTTTGCATAAATTCAGTTACATAATGATTATACCTTTTTGAGGATTTGATCTTTTTGTTATGCAATGACCATCTTTAAAATATTTTTATGTCCAACATTGTGGCACCTAAATAGATAAAGTAAAATCTCACAGAGCTAAAAGAATTAACAGTAATACAATAATAGCTGGAAAATTTAACATTGTATCCTTAACAATGGATAAATCTTCCATTCACAGAATCAATAAGAGAATTGCAGATTTGACATAGTAAAAGCACATTTTTTTTCAAGCACACAAGGAACAATATTTTTAAGGATAGAACCATATGTTAGGTTGAAATTTTTATCCATTTTTAAATATTCTAATTGGGTATTTAATCTATTTATACTTGTAATAATAATTGCTAAGTAGGGACTTACTATGGCTATTTTGTTCATTATTTTCTTTAGAATGTTTTTAACATTTTATTTATTTATCTTTAGAGGGGAAGGGAAGGAGAGAGGGAGAGAGGGAGAGAAATATCAATGTATGGTTGCCTCTTGTGTGTCCCTTACCGGGAACTGGCCTGCAACCCAGGCATCTGCCCTGACTGGGAATCGAACCGCGATCCTTTGGTTCACAGGCCTGCACTCAATCCACTGAGCTACACCAGCCAGGGCCATTATTTTCTTATTGTTTTGTAGATCCATGATTCTTTGCTTTTGACCTTGCTATCTTTTTATGTGTGTTTTGACATCTTGTGGTATCAGTATACTTGACCTCTTTGTCATGTTCTTTTGTGAAAGTATTGTATTGGCCAAAAAGTTCATTTGTTTTTTTCCGTAAGGTGGTTAACTAGCACTTAGTTGTCCTTTAACTTCATTCAAAACAATTTTGTTAGATTGTATTGTGGCAGCTGTCATATCAGTGTGCATTTAATAAAATCTTATCAAAATTGGTGAATTTTTGTGTAGCCACTTTAACATTGAGTATGTTGTTAACATCCCTGGGAAGGTGAGACCTGCTGTTAGGGTACATTTCTGAGTGAGGCACCCATTTGAGCTCTGAGGTTGGTGGTAGGGGTGTGTGCCACTGGCTGACAATAGCTGGATAGGACTGCGAGCTTGGTTCCTTGACCAAGTGAGGCTGTAGGATGGGCTCTACAGTTGCTTATGTGCTCTGGCAGGCTTCCTAGACAGTCAGGTATTATGCTCAGCAGTAGGTGGGGCTATAAATTAGCTTACCTGCTCTGTTTGGAACAGCAGGATAGGGCCCGAGGCCTTCACGTCTCATTGTTTAGATATCCTGACTGAGGCAATAGTGTTCACAGAATACTCTGGTCAGGTGGGGCAGACAGGGAAAGGCAAAAGTTGTGTTCTTTTTAAGTACCACTTCCCTGGGTTCTAGTAAGATTCTCTAGTCAGGCAGGCTAAAGGCACCGTTGAATAATACACAGGGCTACAAATTAGTTTCCCTGTCTGACAGTGATGGGGGCTCAAGAGTTGGAAAATTTTAGTTTAAGGCAAATAGTTAATAAGCCTAGTAGGTGATGCATATGTTAAAGCTATTGTTTCAGGAACTGCAGGTACCCACCCTGGCTCCCAGGGGCACAGCTAAAGACCACCGCCTGGGGCACAGGTGGAGATATCGGAGCCATTGTGTTCCAGAGAGAAGCAGATGACCACCTGGGCATAGCTAATCACCCTAGGCTAGGTTTTTTAAATCTAATTTTCCCTGAATTTCAAAACCCTTCACTGCACTTTGTTCTCTTGTTATAAAAAGGCTGGGCTGGGGGAGGGACAATGTGGTCAGCATGTAGCCCCTTCTCTTACCCTTCTGATGCATTCTGTCATGGTCTAGCGGTGCTTCAGCCTCACTGCCATCTTCTAGGATTCTCTCAGTTGTGTCTTGTCCATTCAGAGTTTGCAATTTTTCTAATGACAGGGAGTAAAGTAGGAAATAACCTATGTTGCTGTTTTGTTGATATCCCTCTCCTATTTTCTGTGTTTGAGTGCTTTTCTATGTGTCTGTTAAAGTTCACCGATAGGATTAAATCAAATTACAGAGAATATTTGGTAAAACTTGACTCTAATTTATTTAGAAATAGCTAGTAAACTCAAAATTGAAAGGAACTTTCTGTAAGTTCAATAAATTTGGAATCTGTCAAACACTCAAAATAATATTTAATAGTTAAATACAAGTAGCATATCATGTGGAATGAGAAACAGAAAATAATATGCAGTATGACTGATTATTTGTAATATTTACAGAAGCTACCAGCAACAGGACAACAGCATATGTAAATGCTATATGAATTGAAAATTATGAAAATACCACAACAGAAAAAAATTAGTAGCATCACTAAGAGGTGTGAATGAGAGATCTAGATATAAGTATACAAGATAATTTAAAAAGACAATGGGATCAATTAGTTAGAAAAAAACTGATATGACTTTTACTGGAAGGAGAGATAAAAATAGATAAATGAAACAGGGAATATAGCTGCAAACCAGACCCATATATATATATAAGTGTAAATTGACAAAGGGCAAAATATGCATTAGAAAAACATTAAAAATAATGGCCCATTTAAAAAGTGGGTATTGACACTATGCTTTTCTTATGGAAAAACAATAAGACAAAAAAGGAGAATGAAGGAAAGCAAAAGGAAGGGAGGGTAAATGACTTAATGTAATAACTTAATGTAATGCAAAAACAGCATAAAAGCAAAGTTTTAAAATTTAGAGAACATATGTAGTTTAGTTTTATTTATTGACTTGAGAGTAGTAAAAATTATCACCACAGACCAGTTAGAATTGCTATTATCAAGAAGATAAGTAGGATGTTGAGGATGTGGCAGAAAGGGAATGCACTGTTGGTGGGCATGTAACTTGGAACAGCCACTATGGAAAACAGTATGGAGGTTTTTCAAATTAAAAATGGAACTGCCATATGACCCAGCAATCCCACATAAAATGGTAACTACGTGAGAAAATACGTTAATGAGCTTGATATAATGATCATTTCACTCTTTATATTATATAAAATCACCATATTGTACACCACAGATATATAAAATTTTTATTTAAAAGATAAGAGAATAGCCCTGGCTGGTGTAGCTCAGTGGATTGAGTGCAGGCTGTGAACCACCAAAGGGTCATGGTTCGATTCCCAGTCAGGGCACATGCCTGGGTTGTGGGCCAGGTCCCCAGTGGGGGCCATGTGAGAGGCAACCATACATTGATGTTTCTCTCCCTCTCTTTCTCCTTCCCTTCCCCTCTATCTAAAAATAAAGAAATAAAATATTGAAAAAATAAATTAAAAAATAAGAGAATAAACAGGTGACCACCCACATTCAATGAAAAATAACCTGATGACAAACATTTCTTAAAATGTAAATAAAAGATATAGAAAATCACCTCAGTTCTTACAGAACATATTTGAAAAGAGAGTCAAAATAAAGACAAAAATCACTGGAGAAAGGAGACTAGCCTATAGGGAGCACACAAGAGAATAAGCATATCAATGACATGTTAAGGAAATATATTAAAAGGTGGAAAATATGAAAATATTCAAGAAAAATGATATAGAACATAATCACACTCCAACATCTGTATAATAGGCAACCAAATCCGAAGAAACAAAATTAGCGATACAAATTACTGAAGTGACAAAAATAAAAACAACTTACTACTATATTCAGGTGAAATTCCAACACCTGAAGAGATCCACCCAGAGTGGCCAAAATTACAAGACATTGCTGGGAGAACAACCTTGTTTTTCATCAGAACAGCAAAGTTAAACATGCAGGGTCCAGCAGAAGTAAGGCCTGCTTGAGTGTGGTTGGCAGGGTAATAATATGGGTGTAACAATTTATAGTTTTAATTTGCACATTTCACCTAAAATGCCATATGGTATGCTTGAGTGTGATATTGTTATGTTACAGAATTACATACTTATGATTTTTTTAATAAAAGATTTTGTGTTGGGGCAACAAGTATAAAGGACACATGGACAAAAACTAGTGGGGGTGGAAATGGGAGGCGGGTGGGGAGGGCTGGGGTGGTGGGCTGGGATGGGAGCAAAAGACAGAAAACTGTACAAGAACAACAATTAAAATAAATTTAAAAAAGATTTTGTGATAAAAAGGGATGTTATTTGTGCTGGACCCTGTATATGCAACCATATTCACATCAGACATTTGGCTAACAATACCAGATGCCAGAAATAATAGAGAAATGAATTTAAGAAAAAATATGGACCAAGGGTTTTATACTCATGTCAATCTAGCCTTAAGTGTAAAGGCTATTAGATGAATGAACTATTAGAGTTGTCTAGAACCCAGGGACAACAACCACTACGAGCACTTTCTGAGAAATTTTCTAGTAAATGACCTTCAGGCAAGTAAATTGTAAATGCATTGTTATAACACACAATGTTTACAGAAATCACACACTTAAAGATCTGATGAATTAAGAAAGATGATGGAATTATAAGGATGCTGAAATTTCCATTTTGCAAGCTCAGCAAGACTATTTATCTGGGAATCATTGAATCCCCCAAGCCCCATCCCTCTCATAGCTGTTCCTGAAGTTCCATATATGAGAACATGCTTTCCTTCTGGAAAAAACAAAACAAAACAAACAAACAGATAGGAGAATTCTCCTCAAGGAGTGATTCCTGGCTTTGCTCTTAAAGTGCCTTCCCCTGTTCTGTAGTGGATGAGTTGTCACAGTCCCAGACTTCAGTGATGCATAAAATATTTTTCACTGTGACAGCATGTGCATCCACATGTCTTTATTCATATTCAGGAGGCAATGTTGAAGCTTCTGTGACCATTGCACATGGGAAAGCAAAAGACAATGTCCGCAGAGTCACCCCCTACCTGTGAGTTGAGAGAAAGAGAGAAATGGGGAGAAAGGTAACATACATCCCATGGACAATTATAAAAGTAGTTTTGTAGCTACTTTAGGGGCAAGGTGTACATACATACTCGTATTTTCCATCTGGACTATAAGCACCCTGAAGATAGGTAATGCGTATCAGCCTTGCAGTTCCAATATATACACACTCAGGGCCCACTGCTGATGCTTGGTAGAGTTTATATTTGTTTGTGAATACAAGTTGTAACCTTTAGGAACTATTCTTGTATAGAAGAACACCACTGAGAAAGTATTCCCTAGTGTACCTTAAATTTAGGACTAATAATTGGGTCACAAAAGAAAAGCTTAAAGGTTTTTCTTCCTAGTGAGATATAAAGTTAGAGACATAGGTATATCTTAACATATTTTTTCTTTTTTTATTGTTGACACTAATATAGATGGCCCTATTACCCCCTTCCCTTTACCTGCTTCCACCTAGCCCCTGCCCCACCTTCCATCTGGCCACCATCACTCTATTGTCTGTGTTTATGGGTCATGTATATATGTTCTTCAGCCAACCCCTTCACCTCCTTTCATTCAGGGCCCCCTTCCGTCTGATAGCTATAAGTCTGTTCCATGTATCCATGCCTGTGTTTCTAACTTTTTGTCAGTTTATTTTGTTCATTGGACTCCACATATGAGTGAAATCCTATGGTATTTGTATTTATCTGACTGTCTTACTTCACTTAGCATAAAAATCTCTAGTCTATCCATGCTGTTGCAAAAATAAGATTTCCTTCCTTTTTATGGCTGTGTAGTATTCCATTGTGTAAATGTACCACAGCTGACATATCCTAAGTATTTCAACATAATTTAATTCATAATGCACAGAGCATTGCAGGATTTCTTTAAATTTAGAAAATATATGTGTATGATAAATTTATACATAAATGATTAATATTTAAAATAAAAATGCATTCCTTGGGGAATGGATAAATGTATTTCTCTTCTCAATAAGGAGGATGAAGAGAATACAACTGCAGACTTTATCTAGTGCTTTAAGGTACAATTGAATAAAAATAGATATCTGATCATAAGAGTATGATTTATACCAGTTGGAGTTTATTTCCTAAAGGAAAACAATAAATACTAGTTTTAAATATACAAGGCACTTTTTCATGTCTTAACTCATTCAATTTTCAAAACCATTCTAAGAGGTAAGTTTTTCCCCCCTCTTTAACTTAGGGCTGACCAATTTTAGGAAGACCAATTTAATTTCTGATGATCATAGAGTCCTTTCAGCAGAAAATTCTGATTTTCAATCCTAAAATTATATCTTCCAATTTTCTGCCTGTTCCTCCCTATTGTATTCTATATGGAAGGGCAAGTTTTATCACAAGGTAGTAATGAAAGTTCACTGTTGGACCACAATTCTAGATATAAAACTAGTCTTTGTGGCTATCAGCAATGGAGAAGTCCCTTTATCCATCCCAACATCACTGGTTGAAGAGTTCTTCCTTTTTTCTTCTTCTAGATTGTCCTCTTCTTCTCAGTTTAGTTCTTTCCTCATTTTTAGTTCCTAGACCAACAAATGCTTCCATTACTGATTTTGTTTTCATGTTCAAACCATTCTTACTGTTTTTTCAACATTTTTCTGGACTAATTTTGCTGATATTTTCTTCCATCAGAGTTGGCAAATTGAGTTCCATTACTAAACATCTTCCTTGGATTTTTACATTTTAGATTTTGGAGAGGGATAATTTAGAATATGGATAACGTTAATATCCCCATCAGGAAAATGACCTCTATGGACATAGTCCTGTTTTCTATCTTTATTTTTTGCCCAGATTTTATATCATAAAGTATGTCTATCTTGCTGGTCATTTTCTGCGCACAGAATGGGTATTAACATCTACATGTTGAATGAACAACAGAAAGGGGTGTGCTGTAGCAGCAGTAACAGTAAGCGTGTGTAACACACAAGAAAGCACTCTGGTTAATCATTTTGCCAGGGTCATAGGCTGGAACCTGGCAGAGTGCAGACAATATATTTATCTCCTAAAATTCAGTTTAATGCTCACTACTTCTATAAATGCACAGGGAGTAGTGGCTTGTGAAAAAATACTCAAATATAAGACGACATGAATGTGATCTTTCCAATACCAAATTATCCCCATCAGGTCTAACAGTCCCAGAAGTCTTCCATTCAATTGACTTCCTAAACTGTATACCAAGGGATAGTATAACACAGTTAGTTAAGCCTTAGTACAACATTGTGGAATATTCTGCACAGGGTGGGTGGTTTGTGTAAAGGCACTAGTTCAATTCAGACACTGATGGAGGTTGCTGGGTGCCTACTAAGGGAGAAACCTGTAAAGCAAGGGGTGTCAAACTCATTTTCACCGGGGGCCACATCATCTTCGTGGTTGCCTTCAAAGGGCCAAAATAATTTTAGGACTGTATAAGTGTACAGTTAAGGAGTTGAAATTACATTCAGCCCTTTGAAGGCAACCGTGAGGATGATGTGGCCCCTGGTGAAAATGAGTCTGACACCCTTGCTGTAAAGGTAGAGAGTGGTCCTGAAAGGAGAGGGATTCTGCTGGATCCTCATTTGTAGCTGTTCTGTATCACTAGTTTATACTGTACGTAACTGGTGGTGGTAGAAAGACAGTGTCTTCCTCTAACATTGCACAGAACTGAGGTTTTAATCCCAGTTCAGGCACTGAGAATAATGTAACACACATTCATTACTAAATCTACACAATTAATTTGAACCCTATCACACTGATACATTATATATTGCCAGCTGAGTTTTATATGAAGGAAACGAATGGGCTGAGTTATTCATCATCATACTAAAAATGACAAAATAAAAGAAAAATAGCAGTTTTTTTCAGAATAGTCTTTCACAAAAGAAAAACTAAATCCACTTTGTGTTTGAAAGATTGTGGCATACAATACCATACATATACATTCACATACATATAGAGAGAGAACATATTTAAGATTTTGATATTCTCTCAGAAATATTTACACTAAAGAGCCATACTATTTAGTATTTATACTAAATAGTATTTATACTGTAATAGTATTTATACATTTAGTATTTATACTAAAGAGCCATAAGAAATGCAAACTCTCTCTTAGAAGCATGTTTATATTTTCTTTTGTGCCCCAGTGGTAAATGCTCAAATTGTTTAATTATTTCTGGTTTTCAATCATCCTATTCCTAAATAATAGTTTTATGATATTGAACATCAGATATATATTATAAATAATATCCCTATGTACTGAGGATTCAGCAATTTCTCATTTTCACCAATTCATCCCCAAAACATAGGTACTGTTTATTACTCTTTTTAGTATTTTAAACTTTTAATTAGTCACATATCACATTTATTTCTTTTTCTATCATCTGTAAGTACTGTATATTGAGTTTTAACTGTAGTAGGATGACAACACACTTTTACTACTAGAACTTAGGAAAACTGTATACCTACTAGTCACTATCACAGAACTCTACCCAAATTACATATATACATATACACATATAAATATATACATACAACATACACATGTGTATACACATGTACATGTATACACACATATATATGTATACACACACAGGAGCCCTATCAGATAAACCTAAGAGGAAATAGCAGTATATTAACAGATGGGAATAATACAGAACACTTTTAATTAGGGAGATTTTTCAGATTTTACCATACCAAACTACAAACAAATTTCTGATCTATTTTGAAACTTATTTGCAAAGCAATCATGATTCTATCATTATTACATTGAAACATCTTCAGCTACCACACTCTAACAGAACAATAAATGGGATTTAAATTAAGAGCTGTTCCCAAAGATTCCTATTTTTGTCTCCATTTCCATATTTCTGAACAGTTCCACTGAACAGTTCTTTGTATATTAAAAACTATGCTATCAAAATATAATGCCAATTTAAGGCACAATGATTATTTATATTAGCATTACTAGGAGGAAAAATATGATGTGGTAAATTAATCTTTGTGCAGTAAAGTACTTCTTAAAATAGGTTTTCAGCGTGCATAGTAATGAGCTATTGCTATCTCTACTGAACAGACATCTTAAGTTAACTATGTCCGAAGTTGTTAAAAATCCATTCCTGAAAATTTCAGTTACAGCAATGCAAGGAAGACTGATTTCTCACTTATAACATGGAGCAACACAAGCCTAGTTGCTGGTTTGTTTGTTTTTTGTTGTTTTTCAAATCCTTTGCTTAATGTAGGAACTCATGGATCAGTTGTGACTTTTACATGCCTCTCTCTAACCTTCCCACTGATAATCACAATAATGCTTGTCTACTGAGGATCAGTCAGCTTTCATAAAGGCAGCAGCCTTCAGATTAATCTCATATTATTAATTTTACAAGTTAAAAAGACAAGACAGACAGGCATGATGGCTTTCACTGCTACTTGCTTGCCTAAAATTATTTCCTGTGGACAATAAACAAATTTCCAATTTGGTGAGGCTATAAATGTGCAGGCTTCATAAAATTAATTTAAATGGATGTGACTGTGAGTTTGGGATTGTAAAGATTAGGGGAGATGCCTGTCGTTGTAATTGCCTGCTCAGTTCCCCTGTCACTCAAGAGTGTCACAGCTGCATTAAAAACTCTCATCATAATCTAATTCTCAGATCAAATTCCCATCTTCAATATATCCTTTAATAAGACTTCCATTCTCCATCTTTTAGCCTTAATTATCACTCCCTGTCTCCCTTGACAACCAAATTAAAAGGTACATGCTACAACTCCATAATGATTATCATCATCATAATAATACTTTAAAAATCACAACTACTCTAACCACAAATCCAGACTAACCTTGCCAAGGTTGGATGTCTTCTGATAACTAGAGTTTCCATGAATAGCTTCAGCACTGGAAGATAAGAAATACAATTATATAATCTTATATTGATTTCTTTTTCTTTACTCCCCCTGCCCCTTACTATTATGTGCAATTACCTGAGCAGTTTTTAGGTTCTTAAAGCTGGAAGCGGAAAATTTACAAAGATTCACCTGAAGCAGAATGTTTTAACTCTTGGTTAAATACAGGTAGTGTCTGTTGAAAAATAAAGCCATCACAGTTTGTGTGGTAAAAACACTTGATTCAGCACAGAACCACCTGGACTATATACAAACTGCAGCTTGTTAAATGACATTGTGAAGGTCATAGGATCAATCAAACATGTCTTTACCTGTGAATATGAACAATTTAACTATGGTAACTTTATATAAACTTTTAACTAATTTTTTGAGGTCACATAATAGCAAAAACACACAAATTCTGTTATTTTTAGTTTTCCACCATGGTTATACATTTTTTTAATGGTGTTTCTAATATTTTGTTTTCAAGAATAGTGATAACCTTCATATCTTCGCTCATGAACTCTTGTGTATAGACTTTCAAATCTGGATTTTTATTCTCCTTGTCAGCCTAGGGATTGACCTTAGGTTGTTAAAATTAGAACCTTCCTCAGTTGTCTGATTCTACCTTTCTGCTGCTCCTGCACTATTTTCCATTAACTGCTACATTTGATAGTAGGTGGTGGTGGTTGGTTTTGTTGATTTTTGTTGTTGGTGATGGGCTGTAGTTGTTCATGGATGATTGATGGTGGTGGCCGGTGGGTCGTTATAGTAAGTGGCTGGCAGTTGTCAGTGGCTAATGGTGAGGGTAGCAGTTAGCAGTTGTTGAAGGTGGTGGGGGGCCACTGTTGACAGTGCTGTTACTGAGGCCCATGTGAGGCCTTTGTCTACTCACATGATAAACTCAACTAAAACCATATGTTTCCTTTCACTGCATTGCTTTACTGCTTTCATTTCTCTCCATTTTCTCTTTAATTTACCCCTCCCATTTACCCTGCCTGTGGACTCGTTAACAGTTACGTAGAGACAGAGTCTGCACTTGGGTTAGGGTCAGTGAAATCTGCCACATGGCATAATTTATAGCAAAGCGACCAGCCTTAGTGAGTGGAGAGATCTGAGGAAATATGTCTAAAGTATTTTTCAGCCCCTTGCAGGGCTTCACAAATCAAAAATCTCTTCATTATCAAAGTACAACTACAGGATTGGCTTTTTCCACCAGATGTAAAGTAAGGCAGTTTATTTTTATAAGTCTTCGGGATATCTATAATATCACATATGCATCTATGTGCAGTCATGCCCATAGTTGACTACATTTCTCATTTCTAGTGCAGATATTGATCATTAGAAAGGTAAAGTTAGAGCAGAAGCCTCTGAAGCTGTGAAGGGTGTTTTCCAGAGCTACTTTGTTAGCAAGGTAACAGATGGGTAAACATAATTCAATGGAGATGTATTTATTTATCCAGAAAAGATTTATGGAAGGGAATTCAGCTTAGTACCAAGATAAGAAACACAAACCAAATGGTGCTTTCAAATATTATTTGGGTGGGCTACAGTAATGATTGTACGAGCGAGATCATTTAAATAGTTCACCTGACACAGCAGTTGATTTGGAATAAAAAATACAATGTAATTGTTGATGGCAGCTTTAGAAGTCAAGGACAGCTGAGACAAACATACAAGGCAGTGTTTTTGCAGATAAGGGGACCCAGCAAGAAGGCCTAAAGTCTAAACCTAGGAGCCTTTAATTACTGAGATACCAGTATTGATTGGGATAACAACCGTGCAGAAATGAAGGCCACAGAGCGGATTGTGTGAGAAGGGCAGGGTTGTTTTTTTAAGCAGTTTATTGAACTATCTACATGCTCTCAGGCGATTCCAGCTCTAATCCTAGGAAATTGGAGGAACCTTGGGGGAGTACGAATGCAATGAGACCTTGACTGATGAGAGGCTTCCCTGAGATAGAGATGATTTATGGTGAGAAAACACAAACAAAAGCCGGGTCAAAAAGTGTCAAAAAAGATTAAAAGTTAAAGGAGCACTCACGAGTTACTAATTGGGAAACAATTTCAAAGGAATGGGATGTTTTAAACTAGCCCTGTAATGATTTGAAACATCACAGACATAATTCTGCAGTAAGTGACAGGAATTCACTGCATGAAAAGTGAGAATAGCTATTACATTCTAGCCATCTACCTCAGACAGGCCCACATTCACAAACATTTATACAGCATGTCATTTAATCTCCCTGTCAATTTATGAATTAAGTTCTTATGTCCACAAATTTCAGCAATGAAGTTAACTAATGTTCAGCAAGAATAAGAAATTTCTTCATAGCCAAGATGTGCCAGCCTATGTTGGTTTTTAAAGTCCAAACTGACACCATATTTAAAAAGAATTGGTGGGGAAAGTGACACTTTTGCCAACATATTAGATTTTCAGATATTATAGTTATTGGAGAATTTAAGCAACCATGGGTCAAATAAAAATTCTTATTTGTCTGCATAATTCAAATTGTGGGATTTTCATCCTTTCCATGCTGAGATCTGTGTGTACAAGAATGAGATCAATGTCTTATTTGGTGGAGAACAAAACATCCGGAGCCACATATTCTGGACATCAGTCTGAACTTCACTATATTCTAGCCGGGTGGACTTAGGAACTCCCTAACCTCATCTTATTCATAGTTTTCACATATGTGAAACATAACAATCATAGTTGTCTTACAGCATTGCAACAAGGAATCAATTAAATTAATGTATGTAAAGTTCTTAGAAGGTAGATTGCATCATATGAAGTAGGATACAAGTCTTGGATAAGTAGATAAAAAGATATGTTGATACTTGTTCTAAGACATCATCAAAAATGACTCAGCTCTTAGAATAAGTGCTTTTCACTCATCTCTTTGAAAAAAGACATGGAATTTCTTTTCTTTTTTTTTTTTTTTTTTAGATTATGGAGAAGGTGACTAGAATTAGGAAGTCAGACATCTGAGGACTGTCTAGATTTGGCAATTAATCACTTGCATCAGTTTTTATGCTGAAATGACTTATTTAGTAAGTGTGTACTGCAAAGTCCTACATACCAATGATGTTTTTCTCTGTCTATCCCTGTAAAAAAGTTTAAAAAAATACTCTGTGTGCATTTTATAATTACTCAATGAAGGTGAAATCTATTTTTGCAATTTTAAATTGTAAATAAAAATAAGTTATTACTGAATGCCAACATAAACTTACAAACACTATAAATAATCTATTAGCATCTGTTATTACACCCACTGAAAAAAATACAAGCTGGTACCCCCTATTTTTCAGGGATGCCCAACCTTTGGCATCTCTGGGCCACCCAGAAGAAGAAGAATAGTCTTGGGCTACACATTAAATACATTGCAACATGTAGTCATAAAAAAATCTCATAATGTTTTAAGTAAACTTATTATTTGGTGTTGGGCCACATTCATAGCCATTCATGTGACCCACAGGCCATGGGTTGGACACCCCTGCCCTACATACCAATAGTTTATTGGTTCAAACAAGAGATAAATCCTCTGTAATTGCAATGCTTGAATGATTATCTGGAAGTAGATGCATCCTGGGTTTAAAAATATTTTTATTGATGCTGGGTACTAGAAGAAGAAGGCCAGCACACTGTTAGAGTGTTAGCAACACAATTTTGTTCTGACATGTAGAGCTTCCAGGCCTATGGAAGAGTCAGCATGTTAGAAGTATAGCGCCTCACTTCCATCTCCCAGAAATTTGCATTCAGTAGGTGGGGGCTAGGAGCTGAGGGGGTCCAATTTTAGGGAAACCTGAACATGACTCTACCATGAAACTGATGAAGCTTAAACTTCAGGGACCTGTTTTACATTAGCCACTTTCAAGGCTCTAGGAGATGCCTCAGCAGTGTGCGCACTGATCAAATATTTTGTGAATATATAAAAGTAAAAGGTTTCAACTCATCCAAGACCAGTCACTTCCCTTATGTGCTGGCTTTGGAGAGGCTGGGGCCTCTTGAGGCTGGGAAGCCACGCCAAGGACTTGCTGTAAGATTTTGCCTGCAATACCTACAGGTTTGAGTGAATTCCTCTTGTCCTGAGGTCCCAAAAATATCCTGAGGTACTTGGGCCTGCCAAGAAGTGACCTTCTTTACTTACCTGGTAAGTTTCTGGGAAGCCTGTAAATAAGGCACAAGACTGATTTTTCCAAGGGGCTTTATTGGCTCCATAAAGTCAACTTTAGTGCCTTAAAGCTGTCTGGTTATTTCTGAATCTATGAACATCTATCTAAAATATAACATTCCAGTCAAGGCCTTGGTAATATAACCAATGATTCCAATTGTGTCCTGTTACAAGGAAAACAGATTTGTACTGAATTTATGTAAGCATATTGCCATGAAAATAAGAATACTCATATTTATTTTATGTAGGGGCTTTGGAAGGACCATGGCTCTTTGGGATTTAGTTGACAGAACCTGAGTTTGTATGAGTACAGTTTGATTTCAGTGGGATAGGACTCTGTGATTTCTGAGTAGTCATGTATATACAGAATTTGGTTACTAATATGGGATGAATGGGAATCATGCCCACTGCCTGTTTCCTCCATGCTGATTTCCTTACTAAGGGAAGGACCAGGGATAGCCTGTAACAGGTGTTTATCCTGTGGTGGCACAGGCAAGGACATGTCACAAAGGAGACACAAGGTTTGAAATGTAGAGAGTCAGAATCTAGTTCAAATCCTGTGGCTCATAAACAGATGCCTGAGGCTTTTTTTTTTTTTTTTTTTTTTTAGAAATAACAGTCCGGAAATAATATCAGGGAGTTACCAATATAACATTTATTATATCTGATAGACACTTTTAAAATACTAATAATAAAAATTAAGTTTAATCAAGCACATTAGAAGAAGAAGCTTTCTATTCACAATGTAGAAAATGTTATTATAAATGAAGAGTTGGAAAAATATGCAACCAAAAATTGGAGGAAAAATGTTAGAGACATGACAATTACTATAGACACTGTTTTTTTAATTTTAATTTTTATTTTTTTTCAGATTTCATGATGTTTGGGGTATACAGTATGATTTTATTTTTAATCTTAACCATTCTCTTAAATAATTTTATGTTTGCCTTTTTTTCTTAAAGGAACCATCCTCCAATTCATAATGTTTATTCACAATGAGAACTGGATCCAGACCTAAAGAATGCAGATGATTTTAAAGCATATGACATATAACTATGTGAAGAACTAACTCTAGAACAAGACTTGAAAAACTATGGCCTGCAAAGTATTTTGGGGCTGCTACTTGCATTGATGTACAAACCATATCGGAACAACACTGCATCATTCACTTATGTATTATTCTCAACTGCTTTTTCATCAGAAAAACAGAGTTGAGACGTGAGACAGACACGAGATGACCACAGAGCTACCAAGCCTAGACTATTTCTCACTTGGCCCTTTGCAGAAAGTTTGCTTATCCCTGTGATAGAATGTGACTTTGTCAATACCTGTATACAAGCCCTCAGTCCTGGGAGGGTCTGATATTAATGTTTTAAAATAACAACACTTAAACATTTTAAATGACTATGCCTCATTATACTTTAGATTTCTTTAAAGGGAAAAAGCAAATAATGAAGTATATAGAAGTGCATATTTAGGGCAAGTGAGTTTATTTTCATAGCAAAATAAAATATTGCTATTTCTTTCTCATTTTACATCTTATATCTTTAGGTTCCTATTAGATGTAAGGTAATTAATTAATCTCATACTGCCCAACACTAAAATTACTTCATGTAATTGCTAATCCTCACAAACATAAATGGGGAGATCAACAGTAATGCAGTCATAGTAGGGAACTTTAACACCTTACTGACATCAATGGTTAGATCATCCAGACAGAAAATCAAAACAAAGGCCTTTGGTGACACATTAGACAGATAGATTTGATATATTCAGAACATTTCACCCAAAAGCAGCAGAATATACATTTTCAAGTGCACATGGAACATTTGCCAGGATAGACCACATGTTAGACCACAAAACTAGTCTCAATAAATTTAAGACTGAAATCATACCAAGCATCTTCTCTGCTCACAATTAGAAAAAGAAAACTAAAAAACACAAACATATGGAGGCTAAGCAACATGCTACAAAACACTGAATGGATTAATGAGATCAAGGAAAAATGCAAAAATGCAAAAAAATGGAAATGAAAACATAATGACTCCAAATCTATGGGAAATGGACAAAACAGTTCTAAGAGGAAAATTCATTGGATATAGACCTACCTCAAGAAACAGGGAAAATCTCAAACAATCTAACCATACACCTAAAGAAACAAGATGAAAAAAAAAAAAAAAAGCCCAAAGTGAGTAGAAGGATGGAAATAAAGATCAGAGTGGAAATGGGTGAGATAGAGTCCTAAAAAAACAATAGAAAAGACCAATGAAACCAAGAACTTGTTCTGTAAAAACAAATAAAACTGATAAACCTTTAGCAAGACTGATCAAGGGGAAAAAAAAGAGGGCCCAAATAAATAAGATCAGAAATCAAAGAGGGTATGTGACAACAGAAAATACAAAATACATAAAATACTATGACCAATTATATGCCAACAAACTGGACAACCTGAAAGAAATGGATAAATTACTTGAAACATATAATCTTCCAAGAGTGAATCAGGAAGAAACAGAGAATCTAAATATGAAAATTACTAACAAAATTGAAACATTAATCAAAATAAAAAAGAATCCAGGACAGTGCTTTTCCACTTGGTCAGTCAGGGCAATGAGTTTTGGAGAAAGCACAAAAATAACTTAATTGTGTTGCTGATGTTATTTCATAATTCGTGTACTTGAGGATTATGTATATCATTATGCTACATAGCTTGCATATAGTTTATATTCTCATAAATGTATTAATCATTACATATTCTACATTTATAAAATAAATCCTGATATACCAATAATAAAACCAAGAGGCTGCATTTTTATCACCTTAATGTAAAAAGAAAACTAGAGAAAAATAAGTTACCAGAAATAACATGCTTTAGAGTATAAGTAGGAGATGGAAGTGATCCCAACTGTATAGTCATTAAAAAATAATGTGCTAATATAATAGTCCTCATATAAATGATCTGAAAGGTCAAGATGTTAAGAGATGCTCTCCTCATAAAAGGAAAGTATTCAAAGTGAATTAATCAAGTCTCCTTAAATAATGACAGGGATTGAGACCTTGACACAAATATGTTTTGACAGTAGTCAAGGGATTCATTTAAGAGCCTAGGATTTAATCAACTAATACCAAAAAATGAGTCACAACCCAAAATAATTTTGCACAAGATGACAGAAGCAAATAAAAAAAATAAGGCAAGCGGTTAACATAAAGCAGATGGAAACACTGAGCACATTGCAAAATATCTAAATTACATTCTGGGAAAAGAAATTATCCAGAGTTTAAAAACAAAAACAAAAACCTAGAAGTGTAGAAAATTCCATATGTACTTACGTAAAATTTTAGCCTTATAATGCTGAAGCTCACTATGGAAGCATAACCATAGAAAGGTATAGCAAGATTTCACTAGTCTATATAGCTCTAGAAAGAACAGAATGCAAAGTGCTTACCAAACACCACTACTATACTCAGTTATATTTCAAAATAACTACAAAATTGGTTTCAGAGGACCTGCTATAACCATATTTTTCCATGCCAAAATACACTATAATTTATTTACGTAAAATTAAAAACTACATTACACATGTTTGGGAAAACTACAGAAATTCACATAAGAATTGAAGGATTATAGAGCATCCTGAGATTTTACAATCCTCACTGAAAAAATACAGTTTAAGAATCCTGGCCCTGGCCAGTGTGGCCCAGTTGGTTGGAGCGTCATCCTACAACCAAAAGCTTGAAAGGTTCGATTCTCGGTCAGGGCACATACCTAAATTGTGGGTTCAATCCCTAATCTGGGTACAGGCCATCTCTAATCTGGGGATATGCGATCCCCAATCCAAGCACATGAGAGGCAATCTGTCAGTAATCAATACTTCTTTCCCAAATTGATGTTTCTCCCTCTCCCTCTCTTTCTCTAAAAACAATAAAAAAGTGTCCTCAGGTGAAGATTAAAAAATTATTCCTTAATAGGATTTTTAAAGTTTATAACCACTTAGACATACTCCTTTTATAGCATTTTAGTCACCAGCCTTCAAACAGAATGATGGCAAGAATATCTGCCAAATAACACAAAGGAATATTATCCCATTTCATAGATGTACACACATTTAAATGCATTAATATTTGTACATGGATGTGAGTACACATAATTCATATGTATTTGTGTTAATGAATGTACATGCATATACATACAATCCCATTAATCAAGCATCTATCTAGCACTCAGCATAGGTACTATTACAACTCTATACTTAGTGTTTTGAACTAGCAAGTTACCACATTTTATTAAGTAAAGGACAACTCTGAGTTAAGACTGTGGGAACAGATTTCCTGTTCCCAAGACATCTTTCCAAATCATCAGATCTAAAACAATTTGAAATAAATATATAAACCTAAGAAGACAAAAAAATAAACCAAACAGATGAGTAGAAATCTGTAAAGATTATGGGCAAGTAGAAACATGTATAGCAGACCCAAACAGGCACCATAAGCCCATGGAGAAGAAAAAAAAAAAATCACACCTGAAAACAGATTCCTCAATATGTTCAGGGACTAGCAGCACCAGTATTGTTGGAGTTAGGGGTGAATCAAAGGGGCTAAATCAAAGAGATGGACTATGGAGGATGTCAAACCTGATTGGAGGGTATGGGTGGTGCCCGGACATTTGGTCAAACATGAATCCCAGTGTGTGTGTGACGGTGCTTCTAGATAAAGTGAACATTTGATTCAGTAGACTGAGGAAAACTTGGTCTTCCGTAATGTGGGTAGGCTTCATCCAGTCAGTGGAAGGCCTGAATAGGATGGAAAGACCCATCCCGAGTAAGAGAATTCCTCATGACTGACTGCCTTTAAATTGAGACATGGCCTCTTTTTTCTTTCCTGCCTTGGAACTCAAACCCAAATATCAGCTCTTTTTTGGGTCTTGAACCTGCCAGCCTTTGGAGTGGCACTAAACCATCAGCTGCCTGGGTCTCCAGATTGGTGACTGCAGATCTTGGGACTTTTCATCTTCCATAATGGCTTAAGGCAATCCTTTGTAACACTTTATGTATATACATACGTATTTCTATATATACACACATCCTGTTGGTCATGTTTCTTTGGAGGACTATGACTAATACACAGGCATAAAATCTTGAGAAGCAATTTGATATTTACATTATTTTCCTCATCTGTAGGCTTCTGGGTCACTGTCCTTCCTCCAAAATGTACTCATCTGTAGGTTTATTCTGTGTGGAGCATAACAAATACTTTCAGGATTTGAAAATACCTGTCACTTAAGACATAACTATCATTCTGCAAACAGAAATAGATCCCCCTCACTTACTGAAGGCTGGCCTCAGTGGTCTTTCCAAACGTGGCTCCTCAAACACTGTTAGATGTATCCATACCTTTCCCAAAGGGATTAGGTGCTTCTTTTAGGAAGAACCTGAACCACCTAAGAAAAAATGTATAAAGATATGACAATGTGTGTTTCACAAGAAACAGCTGTGGACCCGGCAGATCACCTTATGGTCAAGCTCAAAATGGACAAATTCTGTATCCTCCTCGGAACTCCCAAATGGCATTATATTTTATTGGTTTTACTAATAAGCAGATAATCATGGCCTAATATCCAATAAAAATGTATGACATGAAATATAAAGGTTTTTTTTAATCAGAAAACAAGTAAACAACTAAGAGAAAAAGAGACTGCAAAGAAATGAAAAAAATCAAACATACTGTCATTTAGATTCTCAGAATGTTAGAATTTATTATTACCTAAGACAAAAACAGGTCATTTTTCATAAAAATGTTCTGATAAAACCTTTTGATATTAAACATATGGAAGTTACAATAAACTTCAGTAGAAAATTTGTAAAACATAGAACTCATCTAGAAAGTACATCATATACATAGCACAAACATAAATAGAGGGAACCAAAGGAAAACTCTAGAAATCCAACAGCTGTATGATACTAAGTGTTTCTGAAAAACAGAAATATAAAGGGGAAGGAAGAAACCAAACAATCTAAAACGAGGAAGTGGTGGCTGGTATGCCTTGGTAGATTGAGTTCTGGCCTGTGAACCAAAGGGTCGCTGGTTCGATTCCCAGTCAGGGCATATACCTGGGTTGTGGGCCCCAGTAGAGGGTGAGTGAGAGACAACAATACATTGATGTTTCTCTCACTCTCTTTCTCCTTCCCTTCCCCTCTGTCTAAAAATAAATAAATAAAATCTTTAAAAAAATTAAAAACAAAGGAGAGTATCAAGGAAAAAGAATAATTTCCTAGTCGAAAGGGCTCATTCTGACAACAACTCAAGGATAAGACAATACCTATCTATACTGTGACATGTCATTGGCTAAATTTTATAACACTAATGTTGAAACTTCCAGAAAAAAATCTAGTCATACCTAAAGGAATAAAAATTAGAATATCTTTTTATTTCTCAGTAGCCAACTAGAAGTTAGAAAACATTGAATAAATGATCTCATAACAGCAAAGAAAAAATTCTAACTTAGAATTCTGTCCACAAACCATTAGTCAAATGAGATAAAAGCACTATGAATTCAAAACCAAATTTTATTTCCCATACATATTTTGCCAAAAACCATCTGAGGATGTGCTTCACCAAAACAAAAGCATAAATTAAGAAACAAATATACAACATTCAAAGAAAACTATATGCAGGACAGAGACAAAGAAAAACCCAAAATGAGGGTGCAGCAAATTCTGATAATGACTGCCATGTAGAGGCAAAATGTAGAGGACAGTTATTCCAACTACTACAGTGATTTGTCCCATATATGTATATTTCCTTCCAGTTACAACTGAGAACTACACTAAACACAAATAGGACCGTAACTTGAAGCTCAGGGATCTTTGGTTGGATTATGTCTAAAACTGAATTTCATTGGTTACCCTAAGATTTGGTGTTATTTTGTTAATCAGCTTCTTGACAAGAGCATTCTTATCACCATGAATGTATAAGAAATCTCAACTATGCCAAAATATGATAGGCTCTCCTGTACATTCAGACAATATCTCTGAAAGAATATAATAATCTATCATTGGTTGTCTCTACAGAGGTAAATTGAGTGCCTGCAGGAATAGATTATGAAGCAGACTTATGTTATTATGCTTTTATCTTATTTCTTTTGAGTTTATCATAAAGTTGCTTTATTCAAACTGAATAAAATACATTTTTGTAAAGATATTAAAAAGAAAATGCAAATACAGTTTCAGCCAGCAATTTTACTTCTAGGGCTTTGTTTTATATTTCATTGAGATATGTAGAACAATTTTTGTTGCACTATTGTCCTAGAAAAGTATGGAAATTATCCAAATGCTGGTCATCAGAAGACTAGTAAAGAAATGATAAATGATAGAAAACACACTGAAGCAACATAAATATAAGGAAACCAGTTATTGGTATTGTACATTTTCTAATATCCACTGTTAAGTAAAAGCATCAAAGTTAAAATGTATAATATTACCATCTGTAAAGGAAAAAATAAAAAGAATATTTTGATTAGATAAGCATAAAATGCATGTGGAAAGAATAGGAGATAATTGAACATATCAGTTCCATCTGAAGAAGAAAAATGTTGGTACAGAGTCATGAATGGTAATAACTTTCACTGTATTTCATCTTATATCTCTTACAGTTTGAACATGTGGGTTTTGTACCCATTCGGAAATGTTTTGCTTTGTGAGAAGAAGTAGAATAGTGAAAAGTAATTGAGATACCAAATGAACAGTGATCCAAGGAAGAATGAATCACATACAGAATTTTCAAGCTAAGTGTTGAATGAGAAAGTGGCATTTAAAATTATCTTAAAGGAGGAATGAATTTCTGAAAGAATGTCTATCTGAATGAAAGGGAGAAACTAGTCACAGTTAACACTTTTAGGCAGAGAAAAATTTAAGTAAATACATGGATATGAACAACCATGGGGCATGTTTCAGGATGAATGGAGGACAGGAAATATGAAAGGAGGTAACTAGAATAAGGCTAAACATTCACGGTGCAAAGATGGTGTTGACTTCTTGGGATGGTCATGTGAATGATCTGTAAATAAATAGAAGTTTTTAAGTCTAAAACTGACCCTTAATGATAATTTTGGAAATTGCATTCTTTAAAATCATTCAATTTTGTTTAGTGTTATCAAATGCAGTTTATTTTATATAAGATTTTTTGACTCTTACTGACCTCTTATTTATTAATTGGCTTTTATTATATCTATCGTATCTGTATCTTCAATGTGGTATTTTGCTTAAAGTTATTTGACTAACAGCAGGGTTGTCACATGTGTGTGCACATTTCTCTGTGCATGTCATTAAAATAAGGACATTTTAAATTTGTCAAGACCTTTGAAAGCAGTGTGGCAGTGGCAGTGTGCACCAAGTACATCCCTGTGTCCCTTGACACCCTCAACTCCCCTTGGCAATACTTTAAAACATGTAACAGACCTGCTCCATGTACTATGAACAAAGTTCACCAAATTACATAAATATTTTAACTATGAAAATTCTTTTGAAAATGTTAGGGATTGAATTGATATCCACAGTGTTGAAATAATGCCAAATCCATAAAAATTCATATCTGCAAAAAGGACTGTTCATTAAGCAGAGTAAATGCATTTATTTATAATGCAAAATAAGCAATATAAGTAGTGCCTCTCAGTTTGCTTTCTAAAACAGTCTCTAACTGACCATATTTTAATGCATTATTAACTGTTTTGCAATGATCTGGGTATAAGAATAAGTAAGAAGTAGCTCCTACGTTGAAGGAGGGTGCATATAGACTAAAAGTGAAGGGACAGAAAAAGATGTTCCATACTAAGGGAAACCAAAAGAAAGCTGGGATAATTGTCCTTATATCAGACAAAATACGCTTTAAAAGAAGACAATGGGGGGGCCACGGTGGTGACAGTATAAGAGGATGCTGAACTCACCCTCCCTATGGAGCAAACTCAAATATACACATATATAGATAGCAATTACTCATGTGACAAAAATGAAGGCTGAGTGAACAATTTCTGAACATCAAATAAGATAAGACACAGACCAGAGAGGCTGTGCTGGTACCCTCTGGTGCTGTAGGAACTGAATGGCCAGAGGAACTACCCAGTACCATTGTTTGTGTTCCTCTCCACTTCAATACGATGGGCAGTACCTCTATTTAGGTGGTTTGCCTTACCTTCAAATCACTGCCTGCATGTTCCCAGCTCCATTGCTCAAAGCCTTTGCCTTCTAACAAAGGGAGCAAACACAAAAACAGGGTATCACCACATGCCCCTATCTTCCTTGATAGTAGAAACTCTGGCCAGTCAAGCCAGTGTCCTAGGTTCCATAGTGCCTATTAGGTCAACAGCATCCCAAAACTCTCTGGTTGCTTTCTGTACAGCCAATGAGAAAGATTGTGCTGAGAAAACTGAACAGCTGTTGGAGCTCTCTGGGGCTGCAGGAATTGTCCGAGGTCAGAGGTGATGGTGAGTGTCATTGTTCATGTCCCTATCTACCTGCCAGAGTGGGTGAGAACTCTACCCAGATGCCCTCAACTGCCTGCAATGCCACTGCAGGGTGTTCCCAGACACATCTCCCAAGCCCACTTAGGCAACAAACAATGGGATCAAGAAGAATCAAGAGTACCTTCCTTCACACACCTGGCCTCCCCACCTGCAGCAGATCTGGCTTGGTGGGGATGCCTTAGGCACCAGCTCACCTCTTACCTTAATAGCCTGTCAAAATCACCTAGTATACACAGCCTGCTCAGAGACTGCTTCTACATAAGGCCACTTTTTCAAGTCTGAGACAGCTATTTTATATAATTTATATAAGTAAGTATAGAATATTAAACAAAATGGAGTAATAGAAAACTATCTCTCAAATGAAGGAACAAACCTTAAGGAAACAGAGATACGTAATTTTCTTAATAAAGAATTCAAAAAAAATGGGGAATCCAAGATGGTGGTGGAGCAGGTAGAAGCTATACTCACCTCCTCTCAGGACCAAACCAGGATTACAACAAAAATATAGAGCAATCAATCTGAATAACCAAATGACAACTAGTTGAAGAGAAGTCTAATAACCAAGGATTTACAGAAAAAGTGACATCAAGCCTGGAAGGAATGCAGACATGAAAAAAGCTGGCCCCACTTGTGCAGGGGGTGGCTGAGATTCTGGAGGGATATTTCAGATGAAATGTATCCCTTGAGAAGTGTGGGGTCTCAACCCCAAGCCAGGCTCCCCAGCTCAGCACACCCGAGCCAGGAAGAGGCACTCACATAACATGTGGCTGTGAAAATGAGTGAGGATCTATTCACCAAGAAGAGAGTGGGTCTGCTAGAGAAACTGGCACCCATAAAAAAACAACACACAAAATTTTTGCAGCCATTTACCCTGGGCTCCTAGGGAGGGAGGTCAGAGAGGACTAGAGTCAAGCGATGAAAGATGAGAGGGGACAGCTACCGGGACATCTGTGCTGAGTTACTCTACTGCACTGCAGGCATCATCTTTCTTGGGGAGAGCAGAGCACTCTCCTCTACAGGGCATTCACCTGGGGAAATGCAATAGCCCCACCTTTAGACTCCCTGTCCACCTACACTGTGGAGCTTCTCCGCTGAGGTGTCAATTGCCTAGGCAGGGGTGAGGAGGTCTGGGCAGACTTTGGGTGTCAGTGACTGACTTATGTGGCTTTGGGTTGGGGGCCATATTCCCCACTTTTCCATGAATCTGACTGGTACCCCCCCCCATGCTGGGAGGTCCTATAGCTCCACTCTCTGGGCTCCTGGAGGTCCACTCTCTCAACTCTTGGTGGCTCCACCCTGCTGAGGTTTGGGCAGAATCCAGGATAAACTAAGTAGTATGGCACAGGTTGGGGACCACACCCCTAACTTCCTCTAAGCCTGACTAACATCTCCCCCTCTTCTGAATTCCATCAATCTACCCTGATGAATTTGGTATCGATTGAGTTGTGTGGCTTTAAGATGAAAAAAAATTTCCCTCACATCCTGGACTGGTGCAGAGCCTTCCTTTCAGATGGCCAAATTTTGGTCTGTTTGGGCCTGATAAAAACCCTGCTGGCTTCACTCTGATGACCCCCTGAGATCCTGCCCCACCACAAACGTGTGCAAGCACTCAGCAGGTAATAGGTAGATTTGGTATACTCTGGAATATTTGCTGAATGGCCTCAGACACAGCACCGGCACCAAGTTTGAACCTGTATAGATCTGATGAACACCTCTCTCCCCTACTTGATGACTAACTGAGAACCTATTGTATGCAGTTAGAGTACCACCAGATGCTCTTTCAGTGACTGAATATAAAATGCAGCTGGCAGGTGGAGGCAGACCAAGATGGATCTTAGGGATCCTTAGTACTTTTGCTGACCTGCCCCCAGGGCCAGGCCTGGTAAAAGCCAGCCTTGGTGCACAGCTTGATCCTTCCCATGCACACCCAGACTCAGAAGAGGGAGCCATAAACTGTGAATCACTTTGTAGCTCCAAACATTGCCCAGAGCGAGTCACAGGTAATGTCTAACATTAGCCTGAACCAGAATCCCTCTCAAGAGACCCCAGAATCAACATGCCCAGTGACCAGCTTCAAACATCAGAGCAGGAACCAACTAGCTCCACAAGCACCATATCCAAGGGGAGATCTCTGCAGGCATCAAACCCTGCAGGGACAAATTTAGCTTTGTGTTGTCAGCACCTATACAGAGGGTTATACATTGGTTGGGGTTGATCTTCACATCCAGTCAGCCTGAGGGTTGACTCCCACAAACAAATGGGCAATAGCAATCAAGATTCAATTACAATAGGATGGCCCACATATACCACACAAGGAACATTCCTGGAGCACCCGGCTCAGGTGGTCAAATAGATGACACCACAATGTCCTACAAGACAACCACTACATAAGGTCATCCTATCAAGACCAGCAGTCAGAGCAGATCTATCTGATACATAGAAACAAATATCCACTTCTGGCCAAGATGGAGGATAGCTAGACATGTTGTGCCTCCTCTCACAATCAAGATTAAGGACAACAAAAATATAGAACCGAAAAAAAAAAAAAAAAGAAAACCTAATGAGGAGAGAGAGAAAATTAAATTGTGTGGGAGTCCGAAAACAATGATTCACCCAGACCAGTAAGAGGGGCGGAGTCAGCACCTGGCTGAGTCCACAGGCGGGGGAATCAGATCACGGTGGGATAAGCCTGTGGTGGTCCCAGGCGCTCAGTCACTCCAGGTGCACAGGCAACGGCGTTGCTGAACACAAGGAGGCCAAGCGGGATGCACAAAGCAGCTGACCGTGGACACACATTTGTGAATAGATAAACCAGGTGAAACAGGCAGCAAGACAGACTGCAAGATGCAGGGCACCAGCACCAGGAAGTGGAGCCTGAAAGCACCCATTGAAAATACTTGTAGGGGCTGAGGTGCCAAACTCTCCAGCCTCACAGGAGAGTTTGTTGGGGAGTCCCACGGGGTCCTGGAGTGTGTGCAGGCCCACCCACATGGAAATCAGCACCAGAAGAGCCCAATTTGATAGGGGAAAGAGGCTGAAGGGCCTGGAATCTGTGAGAGAGCATGGAGCAAGCGCCATTGTTCCCTCTCGGACCCTGCCCCCACATCCAGCATCACAACTCAGCGACTGGGCTGCCCTGCCCTGGGGAACACCTAAGGCTCCACCCCTTACTATGTAACAGCCACAACCAGACAAAAACAAAACAAAACAAACAAACAAACAAACAAAAAAAAACAAGGATGGCTTAAAAGGGAGAACAGACCGGGGCCCCAGAGCTAATTCATCTGAGCCACCAGGAGGTGGTCAACCTATCAGATGCAGAGTTCATAGCACTGGTAGCCAACCTATCAGAAGCACAGATCAAAGCTCTGGTGATTAGGAAGCTCACAGAATTGGTTGATTTTGGTAGCAAATTAGAGGAACAAATGGAGGCTACAATAAGTGAAATGAAGAAAAATGCACAGGGAACCAATAGTGATGGGAAGAAAACTGGGACTCAGATCAATGGAGTGAACCAGAAGGAAGAAAGAAACAACCAAACAGAAAAGAAGGAAGAAACAAGAATTCAAAAAAAAAAAAAAAAATGAGGAGAGAGGTTTAGGAACCTCCAGGACATCTTTAAACATCCCAACATTCAAATGATAGGGGTACCAGAAGGGGAAGAGGAGGAGCAACAAGTGGAAAACTTATTTGAACAAATAATAAAGGAGAACTTCCCCAATCTGGCAAAGGAAATAGACTTCCAGGAAGTCCAAGAAGCTCAGAGAATCCCAAAGAAGTTGGACCCAAGGAGGAACACACCAAGGCACATTGTAATTACATTAGCCAAGATTAAAATGAAGGAGAGAATTCTAGAAGTAGCAAGGAATAAAGGCAGAATCACCTACAAAGGAGTTCCCATCAGACTGTCAGCTGATTTCTCAAAAGAGACCTTACGGGCAAGAAGGGGCTGGAAAGAGGTATTCCAAGTCATGAAAGTCAAGGACCTACATCCAAGATTTCTCTATGAAGCAAAGCTGTCATTTAGAATGGAAGGGAAGATAAAGTGCTTCTCAGATAAGGTCAAGTTAAAGGAGTTCATCATCACCTTATTATAGAAAATGTTAAAGGGACTTATCTAAGAAAAAGAAGATAAAAAATAGGACAGTGAAAAGACAGCAAACTCACAGATATTAACAACCACACCTAAAACAAAAGCAAACTAAGCAAACAACTAGACCAGGAGCAGAAACACAGAAATGGAGATCACATGGAGGGTCAGCAACAGGGAAGTGGGAGGAGGAGAGAGGGAGAAAAGGTGCAGAGAATAAGTAGCATAGGTGGTGGGTAGAAAATAGACAGGGGGAGGGCAAGAATAGTGTGGGAAATGTAGAAGCCAAAGAACTTATGAAACATGAACATGAACTAAAGGGGGAAATGTGGGTGGGAGGGGGTGTGAAGGGCAGAGGGGAATGATTGGGGAGAAATGGTACAACTGTAATAGCATAATTAATAAAATATAATTTAAAAAAAAGAAGCAAATACCAAGAGGCCACCAAAATGGAGAGACAAAGAAAAATGCCCCAAATGAAAGAATAGGACAAATCTCAAGAAAAAGAGCTATATAAAGTGGGGGTAAGCAATTTACCAGACATAGAGTTCAAAAGAATAGTTATAAAGATGCTAAAGAAACTTAATTAGAATTACAAGGAACTTAGTAAGAACTACAACAACATGAAAAAGGACATAGAGTCTACTAAAAAGAACCAGTCAGAAATGAAAAATATATTATCTGAAATAAAGAATACCCTAGAAGGAATAAACAGCAGAGAATCAAATCAGTGATTTTTAAAGACAAAGTAGTAGAACACATCAGAGCATCAAAAAGAAAAACAAACTGAAAAAAATAAAAAAATAAGGATAGTTTAAAGGTCCTTTGGGTCAACTTGAAGCATACCAACATCTGGATCATAGGGGTACCAGAAAAAGAAGAACATGCGGAAGCGATTGAGAACCTATTTCAAAAAATAATGACTAAAATCTTCCCTAAACTGGTGAAGGAAAATGACATACATCCAGAAAGTGAAGAGGTACCAAACAAGTTGATTCCAAGGAGATTCACACCAAGGAAGACACATCACAATTAAAATAACAAAGTTTAAGGATAAAGAGAGAATCTTAACAGCAGCAAGAGAAAGACAGTTACAAATAAGGAAGCTCCCATAAGACTGTTAGCTGATTTCTCAGCAGAAACATTTCAAGCCAGAGGGATGAAAAGCAAGGACTACTTTACTCAGTAAGGCTATGATTTAAAATTAAACCAGAAATAAAGAGATTACCAGGGAAGAAAAATCTAAAGAAGTTCGTTACCACAGAAACAGTATTAGAGAAATGTTAGAGAATCAGCTTTTAAAAAAGAAAAGAAAAGAAAAACAGAGGAACATAGTTAAAAAGGTAAATGGTAATAAATACATACCTATCACCAATCACTTTAAATATAAAAGGCTTAAGTACTCCAATAAAAGACATATGGTAGCTGAATAGATAAAAAAAAAACAAGACCAATACATATGATGTCTAAAGTAGGCCCAACTCAGAAAAAATATATACACAGACTAAAAGTAAAGGCATGGAAACAGAAATTTCATGAAAATGGAAATTTTTTTTTAAAAGCTGTGGTAATAACACTTATATCTGACAAAATAGATAATAAAACAAAAGGTATAATAAGAGACAAAGAAGGACACTATTTAACAATAAAGGTAGAGATCCAACAAGAGGCTATAAGGCTTATTAACATTTAGGCATCCAACATTGGAACACCTAATGCAAAAATTAGACATAAAGGCGGAAACAATAATAACACAGCCGTAGCTGGGGACTTTAAGCACACCCTTGACTTCAATGTATAGATTTTCCAGACAGAAAATCAACGAGGAAGCAGAAGCCCTAAATGACACACTAGAATAAATGGATATCTCCAGAGCATTTCACCCCAAAGCAGCAGGATATACATTCTTTTCAACTGCATATGGAACATTTTCTAAAATATAGCACATTAGGATGCAAACAAGTCTCAATAAATTTAAGAACATTAAAACTATATCAAGCATCTTCTCTGACCATAATGTTATGAAACTGTAACTCAATCATAAGAAAACATAGGGAAACACAAAAAGACATGGAACTAAATATCATGTTACTAAACAATGAATGAGTTATCGATACGATCAAAGAATAAATAAAAAGATACCTTGAAACAAAAGAAAATGAAAACTCAATAATTCAAAATCTATTTGATATAGCAAAAGCAGCCCTAAGAGGGAAATTTGTAGCATCACAGGCCTACATCAAAAAAAAAAAAAAAAAAAAAAAAAAAAAAAAAAAAAAAAAAAAAAAAAAAAAAAAAAAA
>PVKU01011329.1:0-44291 GCA_004027475.1 Anoura caudifer | reverse complement strand
AGGGGAGGGGAGAGGAGGGGAGAGGAGCAAGATTGTTATGAATTGATTCCCCTGTTAGCCTCACTACATTGACAGATACCAACATAGCCTATTATTTGCCTTTTGTGACTGAGTATTTATAATGTAGAAATAATAGTTTCTCAAAAAAAAAAAAAAAAAAGCTGTCTCTGTGCAATAGTGGGTCAGGAGTACAGAAAAAAACAAAGCAGGTCCACTTTTTAAAAAACACATTCAATCTGTGTGGCAATCATACCCAAAGTCATCACAATACAGTGAAATAATGAACAGAGAGACATATAATGTATAACAGAAGAACAACAGTGGTGATACTGGAACTCAGTATTAAAGATGAAGAGTTTGCCAGATAGAAAAGGTAGAAAGTAAAATAGAAAACATAAATAAAAATACAGAGAGAGTATAGTTTTCTGAGTACAGGTCTTTTACATCCTCAGTTAGGTTTATTCCTAGGTACTTTATTTTTCTTGTTGCTATATCAAATGGGATTTTTTTCCTGATTTCTGTTTCTGATATTTCATTGTTGGTGTACAAAATGCCTTAATTTCTGAATATTGACTTTGTATCCCTCTGTTTTGCCAAAGTCACTTATTAGGTCCAGTAGTTTTTTGGTGGAGTCCACAGGATTTTCTATGTACACTATCATGTCATCTGCAAACAATGACAGTTTTGCTTCCTCCTCTCCAATTTGGATGCCTTTTTTTTTCTTGTCTGATTGCTGTGGCTAGGACTTCCAATACTATGTTGAATAGGAATGATATTTGCCAATGATAACTCAGACAAGGGTTTGATCTCCAAAATATATAAAGAACTCACATGACTCCACTCCAGGAAGACAAACAACTCAATTAAAAAATGGGCAAAAGATTTGAACTGACAGTTCTCCAAGGAGGACATATGGAGGGCTCAGAGGCATATGAAAAGATGCTTAGCATCACTAGCCATGCAAATTAAAACCACAATGAGATACCACTTCACACTGGTAAAGAATGACCATCATAAACAAATCAACAAAGAAAGAGTTGGAGAGGATGTGGAGAAAAGGGAACCCTAGTACACTGTTGGTGGGAATGCAGATCAGTGCAGCCACTGTGGAAAATAGTAAGGAATTTCCTCAAAAAAATAAAAATGGAACTGCCTTTTGGCCTGGCAATTCCACTGCTGAGATTATACCCTAAGAAGCCTGAAACACCAATCCAAAGAACCTATGCACCCCAATGTTCAGAGTAGCACAATTTACAATAGCCAAGTGCTGGAAGCAACCTAAGCGCCCATCAGTGAATGAGTGGATAAAAAAGCAACAGTACATTTATACAATGGAATACTACGCAACAGAGAGAAAGAAGGAGGTGCTACCCTTTGCAACAGCATGGATGGAACTAGAGAGCATTATGCTAAGTGAAATAAGCCAGGTGGTGAAAGACAAATACCATATGATCTCACCTTTAACTAGAACCTAATTAACAAAACAAACAAGCAAGCAAAATATACTCAGAGACATTGAAATTAAGAACAATCTGACAGTAACCAGAGGGGAGGTGGGAGGAGATAATGGGAGGATGGGTTTTCAGGAACAATTATAAAGAACACATGGACAAAACCAAGGGGGGGTGCAAGGGAGGGAGGGAGGGAGGTTTGGCTGGGGTGGGGAGGGAGTAGTAGGGGGTAAATGCAGACAACTAAAATTGAACAACAGTAAAATAATTTTAAAAAATACAGAGAGAGTAGAGGGAAGTAGTAGAGGGTAAAGAGGGGATAAAGGGTGATGGAAGGAGAATTGCCTTGGGAGGATGAACACACAATACAACATACAGATGATGTATTATAGAACTATATACCTGAAACCTATATAATTTTATGAACCAACGTCACCCCAATAAATTCAATTAAAAAAATAAATTAAATAAATAAATAAATAGAGAGAAAGATTTGCTGAAAAGACAGTGTGCAGGAGCCAGATCATGGAATGCTATGAACACCAGATTCAATCAAAAGCCTCGATTTTACAATCAAGGACTTGAAAAGCAACAGAGACTTCTGAGTAAGTAAGGGCCATGGTTAGATTGACCTGTTGGAAAGATGCCTCTGGTGGCCAACAGAAAGGATGGACAAAAGGAGAGCTTTGGACTCGCATCCCTGTTGCTATGCCTAGTGACATCCTTGACTCTCCAGTGCTACCATCCATAAGCCAAGCCCTTGCAGAAGGAAGGCAGTAACAGAACCCCAGGCAAACTCCTACAAAGACTAAGGCGGGAGGAGGGTCTTAGTTTTGTTTGGTTTTGTTTTTAACCTTGTTTTATTGAGGTAAAATTCACACAACAAAAAATTAACCATTTTAAAGTAAAAATTCTGTGGCATTTATTGCATTCACAATGCTGGGCAACCACCGAGGTTCTTGGTTTTTGACAAGGTCCCGGAAAACTGTGATTTCACTGAGGTCAAGCTCCAACCCACTCCCCAGGCATCTGCTCAGGCTGATATGCCAGATACTTGTGACTTTGGCAGATATTTGCCTTGAGTCCCTAGACTGCCATACTCTTTTTCTAGCCTTTCCTGACCTCAGCTCCCCTGGGAACACAGGACATAGTAACCAGAAGCAAATTTCACCATGTCTATCCCTTATACAAAACTTTTCAGTGGCCCTGCATTGCCCAAAGAATAAAGTCTCTCAAATCCTTAACATTACACATGAGGCTCTCTAAAATCAGTCATTTACTTGTTTCCCTCGCTCACCTCCTAAACATGTTGCCCTAAAAGTCTTTCTTCTCATTACGTTTCCCTTGCTACATGTGACTGCTCAAACATGCTATTTTCTTCCTGTTGCCCTGGGAATGGTGTTGTCACCCCCATATACTTTTTCCCCAGGCTTATCTTACCCTGGGGAAAGTTCTTGTCCTATTTTCATTATTCCCTGGGAACAGCTTTCATCCTTGTCTCATTGTACCCTGGGGACTGGACCACGTACACTGATCCCTGGATACATCACTGACCGTATCACACACAGGATGACCTTTCCCAACTCCTCTCTTCTACTTCTGTCATATTACTTACCCTGATTACATCTGCTCTGATGCCTCTGTCTGAGTCTCTCATAAGCCCAGGGCTTCTAAAGTGCCTGTACCTGGTTTTAAAGTAGTCAAAATCATTGAGACAGAAAAGCATGGTGGCTGCTAGGGCTGGCAGAGGGGAAGAGGAATGGGGTGTTATTGTTTAAATGGATATAGAGTTTCAGTTTTATTAAGACAAAAAGAGTTATAAAGATAGATGGTGGTGGAATTGTTGGACATTATGAATGCATTTAATATTACTGAACTACTGTATGCTTAAAAACTTGTTACAATGGCAAATTTTATGTTATGTGTATTTTACCACAATAAAAATATGAAAAAAAAATTACTAGTAACTGGGACTTAGAGAGATGTATTATATCCCAGCAAGCTGAGGGGTTGGATCCTAATCTTATTCTTCCTTACCTTCTCTTCTGACATAATGGCATACTTGTTCAGATGGCATTTGAACCCAGCCTCATTTGACCCTGAAGATAACTCTGACTCCAACCTCACCTTACTTTGGGAACATCTCTGACCTAGGCCTTCCCAATCACCATACCATTGAGAAAGTAACACTAAGTATAACCTGGAGACGGCTTGTACACTGATCTTGGCTAACATTAAACCTAAGAAAAGAAAACTGATGTGAAGCAATTGGCCCAAAGTAACCCCAGTGATATTCCAAACTAGGAAAAGAAAGTCTTTCCTGGGGAGTGGAAGAGAAAAATTTCCAAATCGTCACAAAATTCTTCTGATTTTGTGTGTATACAAGCCAAGGATGTGTCATGTGGTACACCGGAAGATCTCACTCAAAGAAGGCCTTTTTCCAGGTGTTTTAGGTTTCCAGCTGCAGCAGCATCACAAATATCAGTGTGTTCCCATGTGAGTGAATGAACAATGCCCAGTTCAGGACATTCAGATTTTGCCTTTCTTCTGGTATCTAGGCCTGTGTTTTACATACTCATTGTGCAGCAAAGTAATAATGTTTAGATTCTGTCATTCTATAACATTTTATTTGGGCCTGCTTGGCAATGTATAAGTAGAACAGATCTAGGCTTTATTATTTTCCAGTCATTCAATCTTGGGCAAATCATCTTCCTCATTGGTAAAATGAAATAACAGTGATATCTTACAATGTTGTAAAGTAAAAAATAAATAAATAGAGATATATATATTAGATTATATCATATATAGAGATTAGTATGTGTGTGTGTATGTGTGTGTGTGTGTGTGTGTATAATCTAGCAGTGACCTGGACCAAAATATTTCATTCAACAAATATTTACCAGGCACATGCTATGTGTCAGTCAGTATTTTAGGCAATGAGGATTCGACAATGAAGAATAACCATTGCTCTTACAGAACTAGCAGGGAGTGGGGGGCAAGGTAGAGGGCCTGACAAGTAAATATGTCAGAATGTGACAAATGTTCCGAAGAAAAAAAAAGTAGAAAATACAACTTGAGGTGTGCTAAGGGGAAGAGGTTACTATTTTTAAATAGAATTGATTAAAGGGGGCCACTAAGAGGATGACATTTGACCCAAAGATCTGAAGTAAGAAAATGAGCCATAACTGAAAGTTAGGAGAAAGAGGGAAAAACAAATGCAAAGGCCTTGAGGCAAGAGAACATCTTATTGAAAGAAGAGTGAGGAAGCAACAGGGCAGGGTGAGCAGATGGAGAGGAGATGAAGATAAGCCAGGTAACTGGGAGCCAAGTCACTCTACGGACTTTGGCTTTTCCTTGGAGAGAAATGGGAAGCCACTAAACAACTCTGATCAGAAGAGCTATAAAACTGGATTTACGTTTTGAAAGGCTCACTCTGGCTGCTCTGTTCAACACAAACTGTAAGTAGGCAAGGGCAAAAGCAGGAAAACTAATTAAGAAAATGAGAAAATGATAGCTCAGATCAAGGCAGTAGGAGCAGAGGCTATGAAAAGTGTCTGAATTTTGGATATGTTTCAAAGGTACAACCAATGGGATTTGACAGGTTGAATGTAAGTATGAACTTGTTAAATTTAAAATGCCAATTAGACACCCAAAATATAAATTAAGAGGTTGGATGTACAACCCTGAAGTTCAGAGAAGTTTGAGCTAGAAACATAAATTTCAGAATTGTCAATGAACAGATGATAATTAAAACTATAAAAGTGGCTATTAAATGTAATTAATTTATTACTGGATAAATGAAGTACCCAATGAATAGTAATTGCTATTATAACTGCTTTGTTTTCTTAAGGTGCTAGAGATATTTGTCAACTATGTATACTTAAATTTCAGTGCCCAGCCTCGAACCCCATCCCCAATCTTTCAACTCTCTTCTTTCTACCCAAATTTTCAATTAAAACATCAGATAAGTGAAGGCATTGTAGTGTTAAGTGGTAAAGGCACCAATTTTAGAGTTAGATAGGGTTTGAATCCTCCATCTTTGCCACTTACTAGTTCCATGACCTTTGAACCTCAACTTTCTTATCTGTAAAATGGGGCTAACATTATCTATATTAGGATAGTTGTAATAAGATACCTACCCATGCATTTGTTCAATAAATACTTATTAAGCATGTGTTACACACCAAGGACTGTGTTTAGCATTATTGCCACAAGAGTAAGCAGGCACGGGTACTATCTTCTATTGCCCAAGGGACCATAATATTTTGAAAAGACACATATATAATTTTAAAATAAAAAAAAATCACCTCTCTGAGTTCCAACCTAGTTTTCCGCAACATGGCTAAATGCACCAAGAAGGTCAGAATCATCATAAACATGGGAGCCATTATGGCGCCTCCCTTGGGAAATAATGAAGAAAATTGAAATCAGCCACGCGCTCCAAGTACACTTGCTCCTTCTGTGGCAAAACCAAGCTGAAGAAACAAGCTGTGGAGATCTGGCACTGTGGTTCCTGCATGAAAACAGTAGCTGGTGGTACGTGGACCTACAACACACTTCTGCCATCACAGTAAAGTCAGTCATCAGAAGACTGATGGAATTAAAAGACCAGTAGAAGCTCCACAATTTGAAACATTGCTAGCCTATAATACATGGGTTAATTTATGCAAAAAACAATCATCTAGGTAAATATGTAAAGAGACTTGCACAGTGCCTGGCAAAAAGTGCTAAATAAATGACAGTACTTGTTATTTCATAATTAAAGCATATAAATCCTCACAGAACAATACTTTCAAAATTGGAATGACTTTTAGAAATCAAAAGATCCAATTCCCTCATTTAATAGATGAGTAGGTTAACTTACTCCATAAATAAATTTACTCAGGACACCTATTCAGTCAGGCCAGGTGCCTGCCAGGTTCGTGAAATACAGGGATGAGTAAAACACAGTCCCTAAGTCCCTACCTTATGCCAAGTAAATATGCAAGAGTGAAGTATCTTGCCCAAGGTAACCTAGTTAATCACTTACTCTGGAAATCATGTCTTCTAATTTTTAGTGTCTTGCTCTTGCTACTGATCCAAAATTATTCAATTCGAATAAAAACATTTCTCAGGGAGAAGCTTACCATGTGCCCTGTGCCAAAGAGAGTGCCAGCCCACAGCTCAGCAATTCCTCACAGGTAGCTTGTCAAAAATGGTAAGTCCCTTTAAGCTTAGAGATTGATTATTTTTGCTTGGTAAACAGTCAGTAATAGGTAGGTGCAGGGACCTCAGAAGCCTGGTAGGAAGTCACGAAAGATGGAGAAAAATAAAGTAAAAGCCTGCAGTCACAAAAACAACTGGCTAAGCAGAGAGAAGGAAGAGCAAAGCCAGACCAAGACCTTTCTCCTTCAACCCAGAGATTGTCACGTTCTTTCCAGACTAGGACCAGTTCCAGAACTCCACTTCTATTCCTCTGGGCCATTCATTCCTACCCGCTTCCACAGCCTTTTTTAGAGTCTCAATGTTGAGCTCCTAATGGAAGAGACAAAACTGTAGAGTAGAAAAGGAAAACCTTGTAGTTTCAGAGACCTGAGCTGAAACTTTGGCTCCACCCCTAACTAGCTGTATGTTTCTTAACTTGTCAGTTTCTGCGTCTGGAAAATGGTGACAATACTGACTTCTGGGAGTTGTGACGAGCATTTTAGAATTGTGCCTAATGAGTTTAAATGTACCTAGAAAACTCCTCACGTACACAGATTACTCAATTTATGGTGCTGCCACTAATTATTATTGTCAGTCTCTCCTGTCTACCCCACACTCTTCCTAGTGACTGCAGGCTTCAGCACAGCACCACAGTTCAGGGCTTTCACAACAATATGGAGTATTCAGAAAGGCACAGCACCTTAGCTGACTGCATTTCTCTCTCTCTCCCTTAACCTATACCACTCCTGTCTCCCATCTTTGAAAAAACAAAATCTTTGAACCTGCCTCCCCTGGTTTCTCTTCAAAATATTACTCTCTTTCCTTTCTTATTATTGTATTTCTCAGAAGAGAAGTCTATATTTACTGAATCTTTGTCTTCACCTCATATTCACTCCCTAAGCCACAGCAGACTACCTTCTGCCCCCACCCCTACTGACATCACCAGGTCACCAATGACTCAGTAGTCTTCACTTCTGCGTTTACCCTGATTGCTCTATGAAGCAGTAGACACTTTCATTCTCATTCCTGGCGTCCCTAAACAGTACTTTCTCCTACCTCTCTGACTGCTCCTTCTCAGATTCCTTCCCTAACTTTACTGTCTACACATACCCGAGTTCCTCCGGGCTCTATTTTCAGTCACCTTTCTTTCCCCATTTTATGGATTTTACTCAAGTGACTTCATCTATTTCTATGGTTTCCACTCTCACTTAGAAGTCATCACTCCCACACCTATGTTCCTACTTCTCTCAGGAGCTCCAAAACTTTTATCTTCTCTCACAAATACCAAATATTTTCTACTATGTCATCCACAGGCATCTCAAAATCAACATTAGCCTCCTCAAACCAGCTCTCCAGCCTGTATTCCATGTGTTAATAATCACAGTAATACCCAGCCACCTAATACTTCCTCACTCACCCTTCAGTCACACAATTTAAATCACCCCGCATGACCACTGCCCTTGTTCCAGCATAATCATTTGCTAATGCAAGTTTTTCAGCTGGCTTCCCTACCTCTAGTTTTAATCTATCCATTATAAGACTCCTAAACACATATGTACATACATAAAGCTCAACTCCAATAGGATTTAAGCTCTTTACCATTCAGGAACCCTCCCAAGCAACCCAACAGTCCAGCATGAGGAACAACTCACCACTCCCTGAATATGTCATGCACTTCCACATTCACGCTACCTAGAATGCATTCCAGGATCCTCTCTGCCTAGTGCACTTCTGGTTATTGTTAAACATCTAGCTTAAACATCTTTGAAGCCTTCCTTTACTCTCCCTTGGTAAGCATTTAGACCCTCCTTCCTTTTTCTCCCAGAACATTTGCTATGTCCCTCTATTGTAGTACTTGTGTGTGTGCTTATCTACTCAGTAATCTGTGGGTTGCTCAAGGAAAGGTCAGGGACTATGTCTGTCGCATCTCTGTACCCCTGCCCACTTGCCCAGTCTCTCAAGATGAGCAACCAGGCTATGAATTGTGACAGGGGATACGCCTCCCCACCCCACCCCCTCAAATCAGGAGTACAAACTCTAATGGCAACAGGAAGTCTTAATAAATTCAACTTCCCCTCTTACAAATGCTTCCAGATGCTGCATGGACTCTGACCCCAGAAGAGGTGTTCCTGACCTCATTTCTGGGGCTCCTCTGCCTGGAACAGCCTGTTCAATAGGAATTGGAGAGTGTTCTGTTGATTAAAATTCTTTGGAAAATAATTTCTAAAATGGACTATGATTATAGGTAGGGCTGGGAACTGCTAGGTCCATCTCAGGAAGTAATTTGTGAAATAACTTCAAGATCTTTATACACCTTCAAAAGTAACTGGTAATATTACTACAACAATCTGTGGCTAGTCTCCTTGCCTTCAATTCCCCACCTTTGGAAAATGCCCTGTACCACACTACTTGCAACAAGTTGCTTCACTAGCCAGAAACCTATGATGGCTTCTCACTGACTAAAACTGAATAACATGGTGATTAAGAGCAAGGACACTAGAGATTAATTTAAAAAATTGAAGGTAAAAAAAAAAAAAGAGCAAGAATTCTGGAAACATATCAGCCAGGCCTGAATCCCACCATTTATTAACCATGTGAGTATGAGCAAGTTAAGCTCTCTGGGCCTCAGTTTTCTCACCTGTAAAATAGGAAAATAATAGTAACTACTGTCTTAGGATTGGTATAAAGATTAAATATGCTAATAATAAGAATTAAATAATTTTTAAAAGAATTAAATAAGTTTAGCATTAAAGATGCTAAGAACAGTGCCTGGCACATGTAAGAACTTAGTAAATTATATATAAACATATTAAGGTTTCAAGTCCCTCTGTCATTCATTCCCACACCTATGTTCCTACCTCTCTCAGGAGCTCCATAGCCTGAGCTACAAAATGTTGTTCTGACCCATTTCACATTATACAATTCACCAGCTCAGTCCTTTCACTTCTGACTTCATCACTTATGATTCTCTCACTCTACCCATAATACCAATCCCCTTCTGCCCAGTGCCTCCCTCTGTTCTTAGTTGCAAATTCTCCCTGGCAATGCTACCTTCAGCAGCCCCAGAAATAGCCCCCTCAGCAGAGTACCTGTAGATGCTTACCTTGAGCATTCTATTCTCTATGCTCACTCCTACCTGCACTCAGGTCATTTTCACAATCCAAATGCCTCCCTGAGATTTTGCACTATGGAAACCTTAAAAAGAGTTTTAGAGACTAATTAAGTCACAACATCTCCAGGAAGCCTGCCAAACTACAGTGACTCATACAAGTATCTGCCTTTCCTTAATTACTGAAGTCTTAATCTGTAATATACACTTCTACACTCATATTATCTAATCATCTCTACTAAATTAAGTTCCATGAAGCAATGTCTGGTTTTCCATTACTACATCCCCATTACCATAGAACAGTAACTGGATCATAGCAAATATTTACTAAATATTTACTGAATGTAATCAATGTAACCCAACTTCATCTTTTTTTTTTCTTTTTTTTTTCCTTAGGCAGTTAATACAAAGGGGTTGTCTGACCGCAGTCAGGATGTTCTTTTTTTTTTTTTATTTTTAAGATTTTTAATTTTTTTTAAAGAGGGGAAGGGAGGGAGAAAGAGAGGGAGACAAACATCAAATGGTTGCCTCTCACACGCCCCCAGCTGGGGACCTGGCCTGCAACTCAGCCATGTGCCCTGACCAGGAATGGAACCGGCAACCTTTTGGTTCGCAAGCTAATGCTCAATCCACAGAGCTATACCAGCCAGGGCCCAACTTCATCTTTAAATGAGAAAACCACAGTTGAGACAGCAAAAGTACTTCACTCAAAGCAGAATGAGGACTAGAACCCAGAACTCCATAAGACTAAAATACTGAGACTAAAAATGCCCCACCCATTTCTGGACCAGCTGCAACTGACAAGAGTGCAGAAAGAGAGTTCTCCGATTGAACTGAGTGTTCTATTCACTCAAAGCACGGCATTTACCTCCCCCTCCAGAAGCAGAAGACTAGGACAACTATACAGACATGATTAGCTAAATCTCCTACCATTAAGCCTGGGCATACCCAGGGACTGGTGGATTAATCAAGATCAGCAGCCTTCTGCAACAACAACACAGTCTGTGAAAAGGGGAGCCTGGAGGTACCTTCCAGCCAAAGGACAGCTTACCATATTACTTCTCTAAGACCTACTAACAGAAAAGTAGGGAGCCACTTTGTATTCATTTACCTAACTGTGTCCCATGGAACACTGATGTCTTATAAAATGTAAATAGGTGTTCTCCAGCGGGGGTGGGGGGGTATGATCAAAAAAATATAGGAAGCCCTGCATATATATCCTTATCATACTAAAGATTCACAGCTTTTCTCTTTTTTAAATTATTTTATTATTGTTCAATTACAGTTGTCTGCATTTACCACCCCAACTCCTCCCCAGCCCCAGCCAAACCCACCTCCCTCCCTTGCTTCCAGCCCACCCTTGGTTTTGTCCATGTGTCCTTTATAGTTGTTCCTGAAAACCCATCCCCCCATTATCCCCTCCCACCTCCCCCAGCCTTTCCAAAGTTGATTTCAATGGTATTTTATAGAATAATAGCTATTGTCTTTTCATATGATAGTGGTATTCTGACAAATACCTATTTTAAAAGAATGCACTGTACAAATGTAAAAAGGTACTGTTTTATTCCAGTTACCCCACAATGGACAGAACCCTAAAGTAGGAGAGAATGCCTAAACTACTTGGACGACTAAAATTACATTTCTTTCTCCATCATAGTAAGTTTGGGGGAAGGTTAACCTAGATTCATATCTAAATCTATTTGACTTAAAAGCCTGTGTCTCATACTATATTCCTTGACAGTTGTTATTCTAAAAAATATTTACAGAGCTTCACATGCAATGCTAGGTACAAGAGATACAAGGGAAGTGAAAGATTTAGTAATCTCTGCCCTCATGGCAGCTTCCAGCCAGTCCAATGAAATAGAGGAAAGAGAGGTCTTTATCAGATGTAGCATTTTCAGATGGCTTTAGGGAACACAAGCCAGGTTGGGTTGCCACCAAACACAAAGTTACCTGACAGCTGCCCTCCTGGAAACAAGTAACTTGGCAGTTTTGACTTTGACAGAATCTTAGGCCTGAAAGGAATATATTTGAAATCACTTAAACTCCCACTTTATTGATTAGACATCCAGAGAAAGTGTAACTTCATTTGCCCCCACTTGAGCTGAATATGGGAGAAACACAGGTTAGACAATAATCATAATGGTTAATAATTAATGAGAGCTTATTACGTGTCAGGCAACCTGCTAAAGGTTCAACATGGATTATTTCATCTTAGTTTTCACAACAGCCTATATGTTATAGACAAGGAAGTAGCCTCAGAGAGGTTAAGTAACTTGCCCAAAGTATTATTAGCCACTGATGGGACCCAGGATGACTGACCCCAAAGCTTGTTCTTCATCATTAGACTAGCCAAGGTATCAACTTCTCTAGGAAGCCCTCCCTGACAACAACCCCTACCTCCAATATTAGGAGACCCCTCTGAGCTTTCACTGCCCCCATCTCTCTCTCTATTTTATGTTCCCATTCTCTCTATCATAGCAGTGAGCATCACCGAATTATGAGGGCCATGAGGGCAGCAATTACTAAATCTTACACTTTCTTTTAACCCTTGTACTTAGCATTGCCTGGTACACAAAAGTTATTCAATTTTATTCACCATCCTCCTCCTTTTCCATTGTGCTATATGTATTGGTGGGAAAAGCACTAGTCTGGTCATCAGACTAGTTAAATACTTAGTTAAATACTTCTCCTGTCTGGGCTTCACTTTCATCTGCACCTCAAAGAACTATTGGTTCAGAACAAATGAAATAAAATGTGCTTGAGTGGTTAAAAAGCACTGTTCAGACAGAAAGAATTTTTATCATTTCCTTATCTGGCTTTTAAAATCAGACTTGAACCACAATGCATATAAATGTCTTTAAACTCATGGAACAGTGATCTCTCAGAGATCTAAAAGCTATAAAAGGAGGGAGTATTTGCACTGTCACTAGGAGAAGGAGCCAGTAAAACTGAGGAGCTGAGGTAAGACACTGACAAGTGGCTTTGCTCCAGCAGTCCCCAGCTAATTAAGGCCTTGCTCCCCTGCCCTGTCTGCCTGTGACCTCCACAAAGGCTAGAGAACACCAAATGCTCCACAGCAGCTCTTTTCTTGGCCAGAGTGAGTAACATAAGGTATTGCCGTCCACGGATCAGCCAAAATTACTGCTAAGAGGTTCCTACCACCCTGGGCCTTTGTTAGAACAGAGCCAAAACAAGGAGCCTTCAAACTGTCCTGGGGTTAGCGGCATACTAAGAGTCAGGCCTAAACAGGACTATGCCTGGAAGATATCAGATGCAACACAACTAAAGCCCAACCAGCCAGACCCTTTGGACAGACCTGGGAGCCCCCTAATGGGTAAGGATAGGAGACTGGTCCTCTCATTCTCAGTTGGGAGTATCTAGTCTTAGATGCTCCCAAAGGCCAAACTGCAGAATCTTCTTCAGGCTGCATAGGCCCCAGGGAACTTAACCACTTCCTCTGTTCATTGAAGCAGAACTCACTGTACCCATTAGGGCCCCTTCCCCTAAGCCTGGCTGGGCTTTAGGGTAGAAAATCTATCCATCTCCAACCTTCAAAAGTTAAAAAATATAGGCCCTTTGTGTTGTAAGGGCTTAACTGTTGGGTTGGGAAAGAATGTAGGCCAAAAGCAACACCCATGAGGAAGTTAAGGCTTAAAAAGTCTTACATGTTCATTATAGTCACTGTCCCCACTTAACAGTTTCTGGTTCCTATCCTAATTGGTGCTCTTAGAGAAAAGCTACAAGCCAATAATTTTCAAACTTTATTTTTAAATAGTGTAATCCTCTTTTTCAAATGTAGTTCAAATCAAATCTAATTAGTATTCTGAATATCTAATTAGGTCTCCAATGAAGAAATAAAAATCAATGGCTTCTAAAAATCATTAGGCAAAAAGCTGATGGGAAATATTTTAATGAGTAGATCAGATTGATATCTGAACCACTTACCAATCTTAAAAATACAAAAAGAATGTGGCCAGTGTGGCTCAGTTGATTGGGCATCATCCTGCAAACTGAAAGGTCGTGGGTTCAATTCCCAGTCCAGACACATGCCTTGGTTGCGTGTTCAATCCTCTGTCCAGCCATGTGCAGGAGACAACCAAATAATGTCTATCACATCTGTTTCTCTCCCTCTCTTTCTCCCTCCCTTCCCTTCTCTCTAGAATCAATAAAAGAAAAAAATTAATACAAAAAGAGATAAAATCAGGGCAGAGGCCAAGGTTCAGTCACCGACATGCAGTTTTTTGTCCATGTCCCAGAGCTACACACCCATGAGGTGACCAACCAGGAGACAGTAGCCCAGATCAAGGCTCATGTAGCCTCACTGGAGGGCATCGCTTCAGAAGACTGAGTTGTGCTCCTGGCCAGCACACCCCTAGAGGATGAGGCTACTCTGGGCCAGTGTGTGATGGAGAATCTGACCACTCCGCCACTCTGGAAGTAGCCAGTCACATGCTTAGAGGTAAAGTACATGACCACACTGGGAAAGTAAGAGGTCAGACCCCCAAGGTGACCAAACAGTAGAAAAAGAAGACAACTGGTTGGGCCAAGCAGTGGGTACAGTACACTGCATTTCATTAATGTTGTGCCCACCTTTCACAAGAAGGGCCCCAATGCCAACTCTTAAGTCCTTTGTAATCCTGGTTTTCTCTAATAAAGCCACTTAGCCCAGTCAGAGAGAGAGAGAGAGAGAGAGAGAGAGAGAGAGAGAGTATGAATTAGATATGGTTCAACATCCTTTCAAAAAAGAAAAAGAAAAAAGAAATTGAACCTGAATCTGATCAATCTTCTAAATCCAATTTATAAAAAATATAGATGATATAGAAACATGTTAAATGCCACCACAGAGATAATCAGCCAAATCCAGAAACTGGGAAACTCTTCAGGACAAATGACCCAGTTTCTTCAACATAAAATTGCAAAGAAAAAAAAAGAAGAAAGTATAAACTATGAATCAGAAGAGACTCAAGATTTAGATCAACAAATGTGCGGACTTTCTTTGGATATTGATATGAAAAAATCAACTTAAAAAACTTTTTTCTGCACGGGCTGGTGAGGCTCAGTGGACTGAGTGCTGGCCCCCGAACTGCAAGGTTGCCGATTCAATTCCCAGTCAGGGCATGTGCCTGGGTTGCAGACCAGGTGTCTGGCTGGGGGCCTTGTGAGAGGCAACCTATATCTCTCACACATTGATGTTTCTCTCCCTCAGTTTCTCCCTCCCTTCCCCCTCTCTAAAAGTAAAAAAATAAAATCTTTGGGGGAAAAAAATCTTTTTTCTGAGTCATTATGTAGAATTTAAATTCTGGTTAGTTGATGATATTAAGAGATTGTTATTACATTTTTAGGTATGATAATGATATTTTGATTATGCTTTCAAATACAGTTCTTTTAGAAATATATGCTATAATATTTATAAATGAAATATGTTTGGAATTTGCTTCAAAATAACCCAAGTGGGTGTGAGGTAAAGATGAAACAAAATTGGTAAGATTGGCCATGAGTGTATAATTGTAGATGGGGCATAACGGGCACATGCGTGTGCATGAAAAAAGGGCTCTGTAATAAATCTAACCAAAAGTAACCTCACAGGGTGATCTGATCACAAATTCAGAACTGGGCAATAATGGTGGGTCATCATGCCCCAGATCTATACTTTTTTTGGTGAAAGGTTTGTAAGCAAGCCCTGTGCGTTGTTCTTCCACTTCTTTAGAAATACCAGAAGTAATACCCCTCAAAGGCATGTACATCCTCCAGAGGACACATAATCTTAACTATTTTGTAATCCAATCCCAGCCTTATTTTAAAAGAAACTGCAAAACTGTCATTCTCCAGAGCGTTTTCTCAATCTGTTGAGATCTTGTTTCCAGGAGTGTCCTCTATGTGGCTCAAATAAATTCTAATAAAATCTTATGAAAGTTTTGTACAGGTTTGGACATTCTTACATCAACATGGGGGTTCATTACATTGCCTTCCTCTCTGGTTATAAATATGTTTAAAAATTTCCATAATAAACAAGGGTGCTTGTTTTCTTTTCTTTTTTTCTTTTTTAGTTAAAAATTAGCTGAAGTGTGGAGGGGTTATGGTTGAGATATATGAGAAAAGCCTAGAGCTCTTCCCAACGACTTAACTCCTCAGGCACTTCCAGAAAACCCTAGGACACCTGGAAACAGTTTGAAAACCACTGCTGCACTGGAAGGAATACAGAAACCTGAGTAAGAGAACCTGGCTTTAAATCGCAGCTCTGAGGTTACTCTTATACAACTAGAGGTATCACCCAGGATAGCAATGAATCAAATAAAATAAGGGATTGAAATCTTTTATATCCTAAATGTCTGCCCAGAAAGTATCCAGCCATGTACTATGAAAAATAAAGACATTTATTGAAGAAGATACAAGAAATATCGTACATAGAACAATGATACCTCGGTCCCCCTCAAAGTAGGCACCTTGGACCCTCACAGAGTTCTCCCAGTCGCCATCAGCTACCCCATCATATTTTCCTGAATCTCATCAACAGTCTGAAATCTCTTCCCTTTCAAAGGTGATACAAGTTTTGGGAAAAAGCCAGAAGTCGCAGGGCACCAAATCTGGGCTATTGGGGGACCAAGTCACCTGGGTGATTTGATTTTTCACCAAAAAACTCTGCACGAGACATGATTCATGAGTGCATGCATTGTTGTGATGAAGCTGCCAATCACCAAGTGCCCTTAGCTGCAGCCTTCTGACTCATGCTAATAGTTTCAGTGGAGGAATATTCAAGCTTAATGCAAAATTTGATGCAGATTCGTTGCTCTACTCGCTCAGTCATTTTGAATGCAAGGTACAGTACACATGCTCACTCAATGCATCTATGGACCCCACTGTCTAGTACAGTGAAGTCATCATTGTTCATGCATGCTCATTCCAGTTCACTCTTCTTGGCTGCCAGGTTACACCAATGTTGCACAAACCATTCTCTTTATATTAACAATGGCTGGACTTTTTCCAGACAGACCACATATATGATCATTATTGGAACCACTGAGGAGACAATTTGTCTTTTACTTCTGACAGTAAAGTCACTCAACCCATACTCCACCCCAAACTTCATGCCAACCCCTTCCAAGCACTGGCAAGCACACAATAAATATTCATGAAGACAAGAGAGGCAGCAGAAACTAAGATTCATTCAGTGGGCAACCCCTGAGTGCCTAGCCAGCTATAGTGTGTGTGCGTGCGTGTAGAGGTGTGTGGGAATAGGGGTAGGTAAGGGGAAAGTACCCTAGAGATTACTGAAAATTACCCTCAGCCTAGGATCTAGGTCTCTAAGCTACCAGTCCCAAATGACAAAAAAATTAATGAGAGGCCATGTGAGCAGGGTAAACCATTAGGAAAAAGAAGTTTAGGGTTAATAACAGAGTTTAACTACCTATTCCTGACTCAGAAATAGTGGGGTCTATCCTTTTCATCACTTTATTTTCTTTTCACAGTCCTTCATCTTTTGAATGATTCTGTCTATAAATAGCGTGTACTCACTGAGAAACTATTCATCATTTTCAGCTATGTTTATTATCACTACTTTTTCTTTGCAAAATGCTGACCCAGGTTTTAACCAACTATCTATAATAATCAAAGCTTAGTAATAATATTGTGAAGTCACATACTTAACCATCTTGGATTTGATGCTAAGCAGCAAGAAAGTGAAAGTAAACATGTAGACATTCAAGCCCAGGGCCCTGCTACCAGTTGCTTATTTTGGCTCTATACTTATATCCAAGGTCACTCACTAACTGGATAGGTTTACACCCTATGATTCCATCAACTGCCAGTCAAAGCACCAATCAGCATGAACAAATTCGTGTTACCACACAGAACTGGCATAACTGACACCAAAAAATAAGACACTTTTGTTGTGGTAAATGTACAATTTTCACTAGGTGTGCTGAAATACTAAAAGCAACTTAAATTCATTTCACCATTCAAAAACAAATGTTTACTAAGCATCCCTGTTCAAGAACCTATGGTAGCTAGGTACTAAGGGTAAAATGAATGACTGTCCAAAGCCTCAAACAATTCATATAAATACACGGCTTTATTGCTTTCATGCATCCCTAAGGTTCCACAGAGCAGGCCACCAAAATTGTGCCGGAAGGGATGACACTTTTATTCTCTTATAAACATAAACAACTTGTGAAAAGACTATGTGCTTCTAGAAGTTGCATGGCCCTGTTCTGGAGATACAAGCTGCTCCACTGCTGAAAAATCAAAAAAGGGGTTTTTGGATTCAAGGTCTGTCCACAATTCAACAGACATTTACTAAATCTCTACTTTGTCCTTAGGCAGTGTGCTAGACAAGGGATCAGCAAACTGTGGCTCTCAGGTCCTATCTAGCCCAACACCTGTTTTCGCAAATACAGTTTTATTGGAACACAACCATGCATGTTCACTTACATGCTGTCTATTACTGCTCTCCTACAACAACCTGCCACTTTAACAAAAAAACAAATGGCCCATCAAGCCTAAAAGATTTATCAGATTGGCCAAATAGTCTGTATAGTTTTTCCTGTAAAATAAAGGACACATTTTCATTTTCACCAATAACTTTATTGATTTGGATATTTTCAGTATGTTGGCTATCTCCCATGTGGTATAACACTGATTGTTCTCAAAACATCTTGATTTGATCACTATCAACTTCAATTGGTCTACCCAACCATTGAGCATCATCCAGCAACAAATCTCCAGCATGAAACTTCGCGCTTTGACACATTCAATCAGTCAAAGCATCTTCTCCATACACTGAAGATTGTTTTTTGCATTTCAGTTGCAGTTTTACTTTTCTTGAAATAATAAAACATAATACACCAAAAATGTTGCATAGTTTCTTCCATCTTCAATATTAAAATGGCTACACAAAAACTCACCAATTTTGATGTGGTTTGTTTTTTTTTAATGCACACTGATATGACAGCTAACAAAATTGTTTTGAATGAAGTTAAAGTGCTACTAGAGCCATCTTATGGGAAAAACAAACTTTCTGGTCAACCCAATACCATCTGGACCTTTACAGAAAATGTTTACCAACCTTTATGCTAGGTTCTGGAGATACAAAAATGTGTCTCTAACTTGATTTGGGTGGTAGTTACATGAGTATAGACATATGCAAATATTCATCAAGTGTGTCATTCATTTTATTGTATGTCATAACTGAAAACTTTTTTTAAATGAAATAAAGAGCACTTAGTCCTTTTCCTCTAGCAAGTTACAATCTAGTGAGAGGGCATAAAGTAAACAACTGAAGTACAACAATGATAAGAATCATATTGAAGAGCTATACCAACTACAGCAATGGCACTAAAAAAAAGAAAACCAGACACTGTTCTAAGAACTTTGATTTGAACAACGCAGCTAGGCATGCAAGGCCAAGTCTTCATAGAAAAGACAATTGAGGTATATATCTTAAAGAATGACCCTGACTGGTGTGGCCCAGTGGATTGAGTGCTGGCCTGTGGACCAAAAGGTTCCTAGTTCAATTCCTAGTCAGATCACATGCCTGGGTTGTGGGCCAGGTCCCCAGTTGGTGGCAGGTGAGAGACAACTGACAGATGTATCTCTCACACATCAATGTTTCTCTCCCTCCCTTTCTCCCTCCTTTCCCCTCTCTCTAAAGATAAATAAATGAAATCTTAAAAAAGAAGAAGCAGCAGCAGCAGCCGCTGCCAAGAGGACAGTGGTAGAGGAAGAAAGATGCAGAAGAAACAGAGAGGTTATTCCAGGCAGAGGGAACAGCATAGGCAAAGGCTCAGAAATGAAAAAATGTGCCTTTGTGAAATGACTAGTTCACGGAAACACTTAGGTAAGACACTAATAGAAGAGTCAAAAGATGAGACTGGAGAAATACAAAGGGGTTCAGATCATGAAAAGCTTCATATGAAGGGTCACCATGTAAGTTATGGTCTAAACTGGGTAACTTCTTGGAGTAACAGAGAACCAGAAAAATATTGTAAACAAGGACTATACCAGGAAAATATGACCACCCTATTTGTATGCCATTTTAAAGAATCTGGACTTTAGCATACAAGATAGTAAAAGTTAATAAAAGGTTTTAAAAAGAGGAATACCAAGATTTATGTTTTTAAAAGAATGTGCTTCATCTGTTTAACATATATTTATATATTTAACATATATATAGAATACTTATTATGTGCCAGGTCTTACCCTAAGCACTTTACAAACACTGCTTATTAATCCTCATAACTACTTTATGAAATACATACTATTATTACCCTCATTATTAAGTTAAAGGCACAAGACAATTAAGTAACTTGCCTGAAGTGGCACAGCTAATAAGTGGTAAAGCCAATATTTTAACCCAGCCAGTCAGGCCCCAGAGTTTGCTTGTTCATTTTCTACTTTAGGTCCCTCCTTTGACATTTACTCAGGAAATCCTGAGCCCTCAGACAGTGTTAGGTACCTCTGTGCAGGCACCCATAGCACTCTGCACTTCTTCATTGTACTCATCATATTTCTAACCATTTGTTCAAAAACCTGTCTTCTTCACTACATTTTAAACTCTGTTAAGGACAGGATTGAGATGATCTTGTTTACCACTGTATTCCCACAGCCTGATAAATTTATCAGCCCTCAATTTAAAAATAATGTAATAGCTGACATTGCTGAGCACTTACTCTAAACCAGGCACTGATGTAAGAACTTCCGTTTGTTCCTAAACTGTTCCTAAATTGATTTAAGAACAGTTGAATAACTGTTTGTCCAAGGTCACAAAGCGAGTAAGAAATGAAGCCATGATTCTGGATCTTGTTCAATGCTCTTAACTCTATGTTATACTACCTTTTTTATTGAATAAAATAAAATTATTAATCAATAAAATTTTGAAGCCCTAGTCTGAACAGTGCCTGGCACTCAGCAGGCATTGCAAAAATAAATAACTCTCACACATGCTGAGAAAGAGACAGCCTGTAGCAAGCACATCTCCTTCCTCCCAAAAGCCTGGCTCACAGAATATAAGCATATATCCGTATCACTAGGGATGCAGCATAGTGCAATGGTTAAAAACATAGGCTTTGGCATTAGAACATAAAATTTCTAATTAGGTTGAGTCCCATTTCCACCAATTGTGACCTTAGAATACTCATCTATAAAGGGAAACAACATCTATCTCATTGGCTATTGTGAGAATTAAATAAGGTAAACAAATAACTGTACCTAACATATAAGTATTCAATATATATTTGTTTTTATCATAACTATTATTATTATTAACTATCTCATTAGTGGTAGACTTAGCTGTAGCTCAGAGTTCCTATGATTTCCTGCTTAGGTCCCTTGGCACACCCCCCCACCCCAAATCTTACTAAAGACTTTTTTTTTTTTTACAAGTTTACAAGTTCAGAGCTCAAGTAGGAACTGTACATAAACTGGGTGATTCATGAAGCTTTGGATTTCTGGCCAAATGCCTGGAGAGGTAAAAGTACTAAGGGTGGAGTCCTGATCCCACTGCTTAAGCCTTGCCCTCTAGAAACAAAATCAGGAAACCACTACTTCTAGGTGACTGAGCTAATAATGAAAGAAACTATACTAGATAACACATTTAAATACAATATTTCCTTGAGGCTGTATACTGGACCCTAAAAGATACCTACTACATTAAGCTACACTACCAAGCCATGGAGTCAAAGCAGCTCTATCTAATACATAGAAACAAACACAGAGGGAGAAATGGGACAACTGTGATAGCATCATCAATAAAATATGTTTTAAAAAAAGGGGCCTCCAGTCTCAAATAGTAACAAGGTTAAGACTCATAAAACTGTCAAAACAACACAATGAAAAGATGAAAAGATAACCTATTGAATGAGAGAATATATTTGCAAATGATATATCTGATAAGGGGTAAATATCCAAAATATATAAGGAACTCATACAACTCAATAACAAAAAAAATAATCTGATCAAAAACTGGGCAGAGGACATGAATAGACATTTCTACAAAGAATACATACAGATGGCCAACAGACATATGAAAATATGTTCAACATCACTAATCATCAGGGAAATGGAAATCAAAACCACAATGAGATACCACCTCACATCTGTCAGAATGGCTATTACCAAAAAATCAACAAATAACAAGTGCTAGCCAGAATGTAGAGGAAAGGGAACCCTCCTGCACTGTTGGTGGGATTGTAAACTGGAGTAGCGACTATGGAAAACAGTATGGAGGTTCCTCAAAAAACTAAAAACTAGAACTACCATAGGACTCAGCAATTCCACTCCTTGGTATTTATCTGAAAGAAATGAAAACACTAATTTGAAAAGACATATGACTTCCTATGTTCCGTGCAGCATTTTTTACAATAGCCAAGATATGGAAGCCACCTAGATATCCACTGATTGATGAATGGATAAAAGAAAAGATGTGGTATACATGTACAATGGAATACTAACCATAAAAAAATGAAATCTTGCCATCTGTAACAACACTGATGGACCTACAAGGATATTACACTAAGTGAAATAAGTCAGATAAAGACAAATGTCACATAATTTCATTTATATGTGGTATCTAAGAAAATAAAACGAACAAAACAAAACAAAAACAGACTCACAGAAAAAGAGATCATACTTATAGTTGCCAGAGGAGGGGGCAGCAGGGGATGGGTGAAAACATGAAGGGGAATATTTTCTCTAGTACTCTGGTAACTGCACAATGACAGATGGTTACTAGACTTAGTCAGTGATCACATCGTAAGGTATATAAATGTTAAATCACTATGCTGTACACCTGAAACTAATATAATATTGTATGCCAACTATACTTAAACAAAAAGTAAAAAAAAAAAACCTCACAGTCAGATGGCAAGAGAGAGTCCTATGAAGAGCTGCAGGTATGGAAAGGAAGAACAAGAGCTGAGGTACAGAAGGCATCAGAGTAAAAGTCCCTGCCCACTGCACCCATCATGAAGTAAAAAGGCATCTCCTTGCATAATTTTATGTCTCCTTTAATACTTACAACCCTGTAATATGTTTACCTATCTTCTCCATTAGGTGGTAATTCCTCAAGACTATGTACTTTTTTATTATCCTTATCTATACTTATGTATGTGATGGGCACCATGTTACACTACAGGGGTAAGATTAGGATCTTGTCTTGGGCATCTCTAATATAACATCAGCATTTCACATGGTGCCCATCATAGCTGCTTGGCATACAGTAAGCATTCACAAAATAGGGATCTCCCAAGAAGACTGCTGGACATGGACCACTGATGAGCTGCTTACCAATACAGCTCAGCTAGCCACAGAAACAAGCAGGCACAGAAGAAATCAAGACCCTGAATAGCATGAGGTCTACACATTTATAGAAAGCCTCCCATAGTAGAGCCTAGCCATCAAGATGAACAGAAAAATACAAGAAGGATCCACATGAGTTCCTCAAAACTGCTTTAGAGACCATATGGCAATGTTCCAAACTATATTGCATCTCCACTTAGGATTTGGGTTGAAATATTATACTGAAACGCACTCTCACATTTACTACACTCCCTATTGAGAGGGAAAGAGAGTGCTCCTTCCTTTTAGCATCGCTCATTTGGAAAAGCTAATCTCCCGGGAAAAGGCTGGGCTCATATCCTGACAAATAGGATCTGGCAAAAGCTTGAACCCCACAAAGCATCTCAATCATTCCACCTTGCTGGGCTCCAGGGCTGAAAATAGCCCCAAATGAAAAACGAGCTGTGTGGACTACTTATCCAGTTTCATAGCAATGGCAGGCCTTAAGCTGGCTGAATAGGACAATCCCCTCACTCCTTCACTCAAGCAGGGATAGAAATCTCACCTGTTTCCGGCTCCATAGCAACTGGCATAGCTCTGGCACCTATAACACTTCATCTTTCCAAAACAGCAATGGAACAAGTGCAGAACAGGGAAGCACCTTCCACAGTCAACCCAGCACTGCTTGAAGGGGTGACAAGAAGAGACCCCTATTCCCTCATCAAAGGTGAGGGCAAAATGAAAGGCCCCAAAGCAGCCCACATCCAAAAAAGAAGTATTCTGTACCTCTGCTTCACCTTCTGACAATGACCTTAAGAGGTCCCTCTACTAAAGCCATTTCACTGCCTATTTAAGGCTAGCCTTACCTAATCCCAAATCAGTCAGCCAGTCTGCAGTCTTGCACACCAAGTCCACCTGTCTATTGCACACTCTGATCCATGCCATTACAGTCCATCGTTTCTAGGTCTGCTGTCCCCAATACATTAAGCGCTCTAGAGGCAGGGCCCAGGTCTCACAATGCCTGTATCTCCAGTTTTGCCCAGCACAGGGGCATGCTTAAGCAGATGCTCAAAACCCTATTTATTGTAGAACAAAAGTGAGCAAGTACAGGAACAGGGCAGGAAGTGTAAGGGCAAAAATGTATCCTGCCTTACTTTCCCTGGAGTTGTACCTCCCACACTGCCCCCCCACCGCCGACTCTGGCCCCTAGAGTCAGGCTGGTTTCCCAGGTTTCCTCTCTTATCACCAAGGTTGCAGACACTACTCCCTCCTGTAACCATGCACAATCCTATCTAAAACATTCCCTGGACCTTTGGCATCCTAGGTGTCTGTTTCACTTCCTGGATATGTTTGGGAACTCCTTGAGAACATGATCCATGCACTAGCCACAAGGTAGTCCATCAATAACAATATATAAAATGAAAAAAACCAACTTTCCTTTAGCTTTCAATTGCTCACCCATGAAAAGATAAAAAGAATATCTGTTATTGTCATGTCTCACCTGGTTTCACCTAGTTGCTCTCATGGACTTAGCTTATTTCTCTTTCTTCATGTCCTTAGCTGGTTCCCAGGGAATTCTCCATAAAGAATTCATGCCAAATGGTTCAGCACCTATATTTGGCCTACAATTGTGTGATACTCAAGATGTCATCAGAACAGAGATGACAGCTCATTCTTCACCTCCCACATCTCTCAGACTATAAGGAGTGACTCATCCATGCTAATCCCTGCCAAAGACAGGAAAAGTCCCCTTGAATCAAAGCAGGACAATGCTAAACTCTCCACCTACCCACTTAGGGCCCATGCCTAAGATCATGTTCAAGCTCACATCTCAAAATGGGATTGGCCCCTAAGTCCTCACCTTTGTAGGCTGAAGTCCTGGGGGAAGGCTTCCAATCAGAAAAGAAAATAAATTATTATAACTTTCTACAACCATGTTACAACCAACAGTTTTCAGCAAACCCGTTATCTTTGTTTTCATTGTGATACAGTTCACATACCATACAATTCACCCTTTTAAAGTGTACAATTCAGTGGTTTTCAGTATATTCACCACAATCTAATTTCCAAACATTTTCATTACACTTAAAAGAAGCCCCACACCCATTAGCAGTCATTCATCATAACCCCCTGCCCCCAGCCCCTGACAACCATTAATCTACTGTCTGTCTCTATTAATTTGCCTCTGGACACCTCACATAAATGAAATCATATAATATGCAGCCTTTCCATTTAGCATAATGTTTTTGAGATTCATCCATGCTGTAGTATGTATCAGTACTTCGTTCTATTATATGGCTAAATAATATTCCATTATGTGAATGTGTCACATTTTATTTATTTATTCATCAGCTGATGGACATTTGCATTGGTTTTTTTTTTTTCACTTTTTGGCCATTATAAATAATACTATAATGAACATTCATGTACAAGTTTTTGTGTGAACATATTTTCAATTCTCATGAGTATATGCCTAGAAATGGTAACTCCACATTTAACTTTTGAGGCCAACTTACCTTTTAAAACACTTTAACTCACTCCTCTGCCTTCCTCACTGTTAAGACCTTCCATGATCAGCTCCACTCCCCAACACACCTACAGAACCCCACTGACTACCATTTTAGCTAGTGGCTACTATATTGGACAGTACAAATATAAAACATCCCTACTGTCACATAAAGTTCTGTTGAGCAGTGCTGCTCTAAAAGGATAAGATGATTAGAATGATTATAGCTAACACTGCAAGGATTACAATGGGCCAGACACTCATCAAGACCCTTGTATGGATTATTTCTTTTAATCATCATAGCAACTCTATGTATCACTCCCATTTTATTGATGGAAAAATCAAGGTTTTTAGGAGATAAATAACTTGCCTCAGATCATTCAACTGGTAAAGAGTCATGACTTCAACCCACAAAGTCTAGCCCTGGACAGGTGGCTCAGTTAGTTGGAGCACTGTCCCATACACCAAAAGGTTGAGGATTCAGAGCACATACTTGGTCTAAGGGTTCAATACCCAGTCAGGGCACATACAGGAGGCAACTGTTCCATGTTCCTCTCTGAGTTCATTGTTTCTCTCTCTCTCTCTCCCTCTCTAATATCAGTAAAAACATACTCAGGTAAGGACTTTTTTTAGGACTTTTTTAAATCTTTTAAAAAAAAATTTAAAAATCAACCCACAAAGTCTCACTCCAAAGTCTATCTTCTTTTTTTAATCCTCACCCAAGGATATATTTATTGATTTTAGAGAGAGATGGAGGGAGGAAGGGGGGGTGGGAGAGAAACATCAATTGGTTGTCTCCCATAAGTGCCCCTAATGGGGATCTGACCTGGAAAAGTCTGTCTTCTAACCACTATAGTACACACAAAAATTGTAATAAAATCAAAATATGCTAATGCCATAAATGAGGTCCAGACAGAGAGCTAAGGGACTTCAAAAAAGTAGAGGTCACAACAGGATGTAGGGGGAAAAAGAAGAGCCTTCATTAAATAACTATGAAAAACAAGCACTAATAAAAAATCTATTCATTTTGTACCCAGGGTCCACTCAAGCACCATTTCCTTTAGGAAGTCTTCTTGGACTATTCCAGTCCACACTATTCTCTCCTTGTATATATCATATTTAGCTGCTTTCTAACTAGTTAAGAAATTATCTGATTACTAAATTCCCCAAAGGCAGGGCTACAGACCCTGTTTCAGTCTCTTCTAAAGCCCACAATGCAGCAAAGAACAAAACTCAAAACAAGGTGTTTCAATCTAAATGTTTCTGAAGGACTGCTAATTATTATTGCTCCCTTACATTAGATTCAGACATGGCAAAAAGTAAGGCCAAACTGAAAGACAGAGAATAAGAACACTCAAACGTTCTGAAGAGTAATCTCCACATTCTTCCTTCCTGGGGGCTGACCAAAACAGGCTCCAAGTACCCCATGCTGTGCCCCTTTGCCAATTTATGAGCCCCAGTTGGAGCACGGAATTCACTCTCAGTCTTTGAATCAGTGGTGTATCAGTCAGTGTTTTGGGCAAGGTAGCATGATAGTTTCTAGCACAGCTATAAGCCAGTTCCGTCAGCCTTCAAGGTGTTGAAAACATATGGGCGGCTACCACACTGCTCATTCATCCTCTTGACTTAAGGAAGGGAGAGCCAAGCATTACACTACTCATCAATTAAGAAATCACTTTCAATCTCCATTAACTAACTGAATCCTTACACACTCCCCACAATCCCAGGGCAGGGATTCCTCCCCCAATCTTGTACACAAAGAAACTCCAACTTTGAAATGTTAAGTAATCTTGCTAATTCATAAAGGTACAGAGACAGAAGAACCCAAGTCTTCTGATTCTCAATCCAGTCCCATGTGAGTTGACTTTAACAACCATCCAATGAGAGGCTTTCCCTGACCACCCTTCCTAAAATAATACCCCCATCACTCTCTAACCTTCTGCCCTGCTTTATTTTGTTTTCTAGAAATTATTATTACCTGAAATTATATTAGATGTCTACTCACTTATTGTTTACCTTCCTAATGGAATATAATGCAACAGGGACTTGCTAACTACTTCATTATGAAGTTCCTTAGACCAGGTCCTGGGTCACAAAAGGCCTTAATATTTATTACATGAATGACTAAATCTAGTGCATCCCCGAACTGATCCCCTCTATACCATTCCTGCCAAGTAAGCCTCCAGTTTACACTCAAAATTGAAGTCTATGCACGTTTCATTCAGCATTTATTAATATTCATTATATGTCAGGCATATGCTAGATGATAAGGACAGAAATGAATCATATACAATCCCTAGCTCTAGAAACACAACCTAGTGGTTTGAAGCAGACAATAGAAAAGTATGCCATTATAGAGATGTTCATAGCAGGGAGCACTAATGAGTGAAATAAGGAGAAAGGGTTTATAGAGCTTCACAGAAGAAGTGACATCTGACCTGAGCCTAGAAGAACGATTGTAATTTCAGTCACTAGAGAAGAATGGAAGGATATTCCAGACAAAAGAAAAGTATGAACACAGGCTGAGAAACATGAAAAATCTAGGTGTATTTAAAAACTAGTGAGTATTTTTTAAATCAAGATAGATTTGTTCCCCAAATTATGTTTTTAAAAAAAGATGAATGTCTAGCATCCAAAATATTAAAGAACTCTTACAATTTGTATTCATCAGGGTTCTCCAGAGAACCAGAACCAATAGAAAAACATGTTATATAAAAAAATATATATATTATATAATATATATTATACATATATAAAAGAGTGGATTAGTTACAGGAATGGTTCACATGGTTATGGAGACCAAGAAGTCCCACAGTCTGCCATTTGTAAATTCAAGAACCAGGAAAGCTGTTGGTATAATTCAGATCAAGTCCAAAAGCCTGAAAAGGTATTAGTGAGGGAAGAGGGGATTTATAATGATGTTAAGTCCCAGTCTGAGTCCAAAAGCCAGAGAACCAGAAGCTTCGATGTACAACAGCAGGAAAAAATGGGTGTCTCAGCTCAAGAAGTGAGAACAAACTCACCCTTCCTCACCTTTTTTCCCCTCAGTGGATTGGATGATGCCCATTAGAATTGGTGAGGGTAATCTTTATTCAGTTTACTAATTCAAATGCTCGTCTCTTCCAAAGATAACCTCACAGACCCAACATTTTACCAGCTATTTAGACATCCCTTAGTCCAGTCAAGTTGAAATAAAATTAACTGTCACACAATTCAACAGCAGAGAGACAAACCTCAATTTAAAAATAAAGGACTTGAACAGACACTTCTCCATAGATGACATAAAAATAGCCAACAAGCACAGAAAAAGCTGCTCAACATCATTAGTCATCAGGGAAATGCAAATCAAAACCACAATGAGATACCATTTCATACCCCCTAGGATGGCTATGACAAAAAATAATAAAATATAAAATAAATAAAAAATGTTACTGAGAATATAAAAAAATTGGATCCTTCGTATATCACTGGTGGGAATACAAAATGGTTCAACTACACTGGAAAACAGTTCGGCAGTTCCTCAAAAACTTAAACATAGAATGACCATATGACCCAGCAATTCTACTCCCTGTATATGCCCAAAAGAATCCCTGGACATGTAGCTCAGTGGACATCAGCCCAATACACCAAGGTTGTAGATTCAATCCCCGGTCAGGGCACATACAAGAAGCAACCAATGAATACATAAATAAGTAGAATAACAAATCAATGTTTCTCTCTCTCTCCACCCCCTTTCCTCCCTCTCTCTAAAATCATTTTTTTTAAAAGATTTGAAAACAGGTACTCAAACAAGTACATGTACACATATGTTCATAGCAGCATTATTGACAGTAGCCAAAAGGCTGAAACAGCCCAACTGTCCAGCAACAGATGAATGGATAAACAAACTGTGATATGTATATAGAATATTAGCTACCCATAAAAAGGAATAAACTACTGCTTCATTCTACAAGCTACATGCTATAATATGGACGAACCTCCAAAATATGCTAAGTGAAAGAAGCCAGACACAAAAGGTCACATATTTTGAGATTCCATTCATATGAAATATCCAGAATAGGTAAATTCATACAGACAGAAAACAGACTGGTGGCTGCAAGGGGAAGGGGAGAGAGGAAATGGAAGCAATGGCTTAATGGGTGACAAGTGTCCTTTGTGGTGATGAAAATGGTTTGGAACTACATAGAAATGGTGAATGTACAACTTTGTGAATGGACTAAATGCCACTGAATTGTGTATGTGAATGGTTAATTTTATGATATGTGAATTTTACTTCAATTAAAAAAAATAGATAAATGGCCCTGTCTGATGTGGCTCAGTTGGTTGGGTGGCATTCTGCAAATTGAAAAAAAAAAAAAGAGAGATAAATGGCCCATCACACCATATTCTAAAGGAAAAACGCAAAAGCCACTGATGTTTCCCTATCCAGCTGCTCCTTCCTGCCCTTGTAGGAAGCCTGCCCTCACATCCCCCAGCCATCCAAACCTGCCATTTTAGCAATGTTATGCTCCTTTGCCCTCATTTTCTAGTCATTTCCTGTGTCAGGCTATCTAAAGTCCCCAATGAGAAAGCAAGCTCCCTTTTAAATAGGGTTCACATGTATGTGTTCTGTTTTTCATACAGCGCGCAGCAGATCATAAATGGAGAGCACGGGGCAAGGGGCTGAACCTCTTTTTTTTTTCAGTTTTAATATCTTTTTTATTTAAATATTCTCAACATTTTTTCTTTGATGCATAAGTGACATACAACATTATATTAATGTCAGGTGTACAATATAATGATTTGATATTTGTACACATTGAGAAGTGATAACCACACTAAGTCTATTTACCATGTCATACAAAGTTACAAAACATATTTTTCTGTGATGAGAACTTTTAAGATTTACTTTCTTGCCCTGGCTGGTGTGCTTCAATGAATTGAGTGCCAGCCTGGGAACTGAAAGGTTACCAGTTCAATTTTCAGCCAGGGCACATGCCTGGGTTGTGGGCCAGGCCCCTGCTTGGGAGCCTGCAAGAGGCAACCGATCAATGCTTCTCTTGCACATCAATGTTTCTCTCCATCTCTTTCTCCCTTCCTTCTTCTCTCTCTAAAAAATAAATAAAATATTTTTTTAAAAAAGGAAGATTTACTGTATTAGCAACTTTCAAATTTGCAATATGATATTGCGGACCATAGTCACCATGCTGTACATTACATCCCCAGGATTTATTTTATTTTACTTTAATTTTTTTATTTATTGATCTCAGAGAGAGAGTGAGACATCAATTTGTTATTCCACTTATTTAGACATTCATTGGTTGATTCTGGCATGTGCCCTGACTGGGGATCAAACCTACAGCCTTGGTACATCGTGACAATGCTCTCACCAACTGAGCTACGCGGCTAGGGCTCCCGTGACTTATTTTATAACTGGAAGTTTACACCTCTTGATCCCCTTCACCCATTTTACTGACCACCCCACCTACCCATGTCCCCTCTGGCAACACCAATCTGTTCTCTGTATCTCTGAGATTAGTTTTGCTTTGTTTGTTCATTTATTTTGTTTTCTAGAATCCACATATAAGTGAAATACGTTATTTGTCTTTCTCTGTCTGACTTATTTCACTTAGCATACCACCCTCAAGGTCCATCCATGTTGTTGTGAATGGCAAGATTTCATTTGTTTTACGGCTGAGTAGTATCCCATTTTGTGTGTGTGTATCACATCTTCTTTAGTCACAGAATGACCTCGCTTGAAGCAGCATTTTAGAGTGGTGCTATATCTGAGAAGGGAGCTAGAGGCTGGGATGTCAGGGTGATCAAAGATATAATCACCACACAATGCTCTAAATCTGATTTATTTTCTTTTGGGGAGGAGAAGAGGTTCAAGAAGAGAAGTACTTAACAAACAGCATTGGAGAAGTATCAGGTTTTGGAAATAACTGAAATCTCTCAACAAATGGGTTCTTGACTTTTCAGAAGCAACAATTCTATTGCCAAAGTCTTTCAGAAAAACAAGGACTTTACTCTCCAAAGTTTGATAATGAAGCCATATCCTAGCTGTCCACAAACTGTTTTCATTGTACTCAGGAAGCACTGGAGACCTGGAGACTAGAGATTTGGGGCACAGCATTCACGCTCAGCCCTATCAGTCAAAAAGCTACAATACGGTACACTAGATTAAAAAAGAACAGCAAAGCCAGATTTTGAATTCTGGTCTGCCTGCTTCCAACGCTTATGCTTTTGGCACAACACAAAACTGTCCAGCACCACACATGCTGCCCTACTTCCTGGATCTCCAAGAGGGAGTGCTCTGACCACTTGGAAGAAACCAATGCTTCTCAGTTTCAAATTAATTCTAGTAGCCACAGAGGCAGAACCCTTGCTCAGGCAGTAGCAACCCAGGGCACTGATGCCACTGAGAAATACCTGAAATTGTTATTTGAGCTACTTCACCATTCCCCAGGCCACCAACCAAGCCTCCTGAAAGCCCACAAGATAGATGTTCTGCCTTGGTTGGCCCTTAAAGATAGGAGAGGAAATGCTGGAGAGAAACACAAACATGAAATCCTGGCAGACAAAACACTAAGCGTTAAATCAGTAGACCTAGTCTCAGTTCTGCCACTAATTAGCTTTATGACCTTGGAGAGTTGCCTGCCTTTTTTGCATTTGTTTTCTCTGCTATAACATGGAAATAACACCCCCTTCCCATCCTATCTCACAGGATGGCTATGGGTACGATGAGCAAAAACACAGGTCTTAAATAGGAGAGTGCTTCATAGATTACAAAGCCCAAACTAATCTGAGAAGTCATTATGACATGACTACCACTAGATAGCTGGAGAGAAGAATAATGTCTATGAAACGATTAGGAGGTGAAACAGTAGATAACTATATGCCAAATTATATGGCACAAACTAGGAAGATTATAGTCTGGAAAAGGGAAGTTTCTGGGATTAGTCAGAGAAACTGCATCATAAAGAATGAAGAGGATTGAGGGGAGATAGAGAGCAATAGCAGCAGCAACAGTATGTAGCCACGGAAAGGAGAAGCGAAGAAGCAGGAGAGTAACAGTGATGGACCAGATGCTGTGTAGAAGGACGTCAGGGAGGCCACAATGGCTAGCAGGGTACAGACTATGGAGAGAAGACAGTCAAGCCAAGGAGACAGGGTAGGATGTAATTGGCAAGGGTGACCATGGGGAACAACAGAGCTGGATTTCTCAGCAAACATTTAATGAGCACTAACAATGTGGTAGGCACTACCATAGGTTATAAGGGTACGGAGATCAATAAAGACACGAACCTTGCTCTCATGACTCTGCCTTCGAATCTTAGCTCTTCTATGCGCAGTGACACAAACATCAAAGAACAAGTTTTTAAAAAATATATTTTAAATATATTTTATTGATTATGCTATTACAATTGTCCCATTTCTCCATCATTCCCCTCCACCGTGCACACCCCCTCCCACCCACATTCCCCCCCTTTAGTTCATGTCCATGTGTCATAAGTTCTTTAGCTTTTACATTTCCCACACTATTCCTGCCCTCCCTCTATTTTCTACCTACCGTCTACACTATTTATTCTCTGTACCTTTTCCCCCTCTCTCCTCCTCCCACTCCCCTGTTGCTAAACCCTCCATGTGATCTACATTTCTGCGGTTCTGTTCCTGTTCTAGCTGTTTGCTTAGTTTGCTTTTGTTTTAGGTGTGGTGGTTAACATTTGTGAGTTCGCTGTCTTTTTATAGTTCATATTTTTTATCTTCTTTTTCTTAGATAAGTCTCTTTAACATTATAATAAAGCCTTGGTGATAATAACTTGATCTTATCTGAGAAGCACTTTATCTGCCCTTCCATTCTAAATGACAGCTTTGCTGGATAGAGCAATCTTGGATGGAGGTCCTTGCCTTTCAAGACTTCAAATACTTCTTTCCAGCCCCTTCTTGCCTGTAAGGTCTCTTTTGAGAAATCAGCTGACAGTCTGATGGGAACTCCTTTGTAGGTGACTGTCCCCTTATCCCTTGCTGCTTCTAGCATTCTCTCCTTCATTTTAATCTTGGCTAATGTAATTATGATGTGCTTTGGTGTGTTCCTCCTTGGGTCCAACTTCTTTGGGACTCTCTGAGCTTCCTGGACTTCCTGGAAGACTATTTCCTTTGCCAGATTGGGGAAGTTCTCCTTTATTATTTGTTCAAATAAGTTTTCCACTTGTTGCTCTTCCTCTTCCCCTTCTGGTACCCCTATAATTTGGATGTTGGAACGTTTAAAGATGTCCTGGAGGTTCCTAAGCCTCTCCTCATTTTTTGAATTCTTGTTTCTTCATTCTTTTCTGTTTGGTTGTTTCTTTCTTCCTTCTGGTCCACTCCATTGATTTGAGTCCCAGTTTTCTTCCCATCACTATTGGTTCCCTGTGCATTTTCCTTCATTTCACTTAATGTAGCCTTCATTTTTTCATCTAATTTGTGACCAAAATCAACCAATTCTGTGAGCAGCCTGATCACCAGTGCTTTGAACTGTGCATCTGATAGGTTGACTATCTCTTGGTCATTTAGATGTATTTGCTCTGGAGCTTTGATCTGTTCTTTTGTTTGGGCCATTTCCTTTTTTTTTTTGCGGGGGGGGGGAGTCTGGTTGCGGCTGTTACGTATGAGGGGCAGAGCCTTAGGTGTTCCTCAGGGCAGGGCAACCCAGTTGCTGGGTTGTGATGCTGTATGTGGGGGCGGGGTCAGAGAGGGAACAATGGCTCTTGCTCCACTCTCTCAGGTTTCTGTCCCTTCCGCCACTTCCCACAAGCAAATTGGGCCCTTCTGGTGCTGCCTCCCGGGTGGGTGGGCCTGTGTATGTACATTCTTGGGCCCTGTGGGTCTCTCCAACGAACTCTTCTGTGAGGCTGGGAGTCTCTCCCGGCACTTCAACCCCCACAGGTGTTCTCAGTCGGTGTTTTTAGGTTTCATTTCGTGGCACTGGGGCCCTGGGTTGCGAGATCTGTCTCGCTCCCCGTTTTCACCTGGTTTATCTGCGTGTGAATGTGTGTCTAAAGTCAGCCAGCTGCCTTGCACTCCTCACTGGGTCTGCCTTTTGCCACCCTCCACCCGGGGTCTGCCAGCCACCGCCTGTGCACCCAGATCCGCAAACCACCGCTTCCACCGCTTCTTCCTGCAGCAACCCCTCTCTGCCCGCTGCGAACTCCACCCCTCTTACCAGTCTGGATGAATGGTTGTCAGACTTCCGTACAGTTCAATTTTCTGTCAGTTCTGGTTGATTTTTGTTTCTAAATTTTTGTTGTCCTTAATTTTGGTTGTGCGAGGAGGCACAGTGTGTCTACCTATGCCTCAGTCTTGGCCAGGAGTCTCCAGTAGTGATTTTCTCCAAGGAACAAGCTTTATAATCACAGGATTCTGGATTCAAATCCCTGTGCTGCCATTGCTAGATGGATGACCTACCTCATCAAGCAACCAAAGCTAATTCCCAGTTTTCTCTTTTGCAATGCAGAAGTAATAGTAATTGTTCATAAAATTGTGGTGAATACAAATTATATAAAATACATTAAATAAAACATAACATAAATAACTATCATCATTATCATTCACTACCTTTGTGACCTTGGGAAAGTTGCTTAACGCCTCTGGGCTTCAGTTTCATCATCTGTAAACTTCATAAGGTTGTTGTAACGATTAAAGAAAATAATTGGTCCAAAGCCCCTCACATAAAGTAACAGCTCAACAAAGTTCCCTTTTCTTCCCTCTGTCTCCTTTGCTTAATCCTCTTCTTTGAGATCTCCCTTGTGGTAATGCCCAGCTCAGGTACTATTTCTGAAAGGTACCAGGCCCATTTAACCCCCAAACTAATTCTTAACTTACCCAATGCTTGACCACCCCCATCCACAAACGTTCTTTACCCACTTCTTGCCAAGTGCCTTTAATTTGCAAGCAAGAAGCCCTTTCAATCTGATAGCCAGACAATTTTCCTCCCTGCTTACTCATCCTCCCAAGAAACTAAACCAGAAGAGAAAGCTCCAAAATCTAAAATGTTGATAAAAGAAAGAAGAATCATATTTCCAGTGTCTGAAAATTGTAGGATTAAAGGAAGAAGTGCTAGGCAGCCTTACTTGAGGGGCAGATAGAGCCCACTGGCCAGTGCACATATGACAAGGGCAAGCAAATATGCTGCAACTTCTAACCCTTCTGGGAATGCCTCACAGTAAAGCCCTCAGCCTGCTGGAGTCACTCAGGCATGAGGGAAAAATTAGATTTTCACTAGTAAAGGTCAACTCATAAATACCTGATTAACCCAAGAGAACACGCTCTGCTCTGTGTCCTGTGAGAATTTACAACTGACCCAGAACAGAAGTCAAGCCGAGTACATGTTGTCAAAGTTATAACTAACAATTACTGAAGTAGGGGAACGAGAAGGGGAAGGAGGGTAATGGCTGGCTGTAAAAGCCTAATCCAAATCAGATGAGTCTAGACTCTTCAGAGAAAGCAGCTTTTTTCTGGGAATGACCTCTGCACAAACTTCTAGTGCAAGTATTACCTTGCCTTGAAAGACAAGAGGCAGCCCTCCCACCAAGACCATGGGAAATGCAGAAAAGAAAAGCATATTAATCCCAGGAAGTTGCTTTTGGGAGAAAATTATACCAATAATTCTACATTAGGAAGACATCATCAGATCAAACCTGTGAAGCCATTGACTAGGCTCCCCTAAGCACATCTGCTTCTTCCTCTGTGTTTCCATCACCCTTTGCAAACTAGGAAGGGAGAATGAAAGGAACTATCTTTCAACGAACACTCACTAGGGCTTATACAAAGGGTTTTTAACCTTTTAAAATCCTCCCAGTAATCCTGTATGATAGCAATCATAGTCCCATTTTATAAATGAGGAAACTGAGCACCAGAAAAATTAAACAACTTAGGAGAGGGGATGATAAATGGCAGGACCTAAATACAAACCCAGGCTAATTCCAAAACAACCTTTCTTTCAACAAATATTTATTGAGATCCTGCTACATGCCAAGTGCTTCTCTTGGGCGTACACAACAAACAAAATTCCTTGTCTTTATGGACTTTTCTTCATTCCCAACCAAACTGCCTCTGTATTTAGCACATCACACGTTTAATAGGTAGATATCTGAATTTCTCTCTCTTCCACCAGGCGGGACTCAACAGGTATTGAAGGGAATGAATGTGGTTCTTTCCTCACTTCACAGGAATTCCTCTCAACTACTGTCAAACAGCATTCAACTGTTTATTCATCAATTCTGCATCCTTCGTCCCACCTAAGTCAAGCCGTATCTTAACAGCTTCCTCGCAGTGCTAGTAAACTGGCTCCAGTCACCCAATGAGTACAACAATAGTACTTCAGAATTTACAAAACACTTTACATACATTATCTTATTTAATACTCATAAAATTAAATAAGGTAGGTATTGTTCCTGTTTAACAGGTAAAGAGACCCACAGAGAAAGGTCGATATCCTTGGACATAACTGAGCAGTGGAACTGAGCAAAGCTCAAAATGGAGTCCTCCATTCTCCGAAGAACATCTCATAACCTATTCTACATGATACAGAAACCAAAAGGGTGTTGTGTTGCTACTTGATCAAGCTATTTCAAAGTCCCCAGTGTTATCAGAACAAAACAAGAACAACAACAAAAAATCTTGTTTCATCCTACAGTGGAATTTATTTTGATTGTTATTAATATTGTTTTTCCCACTGAAGGTATTTTAGCTGTATTTTATGTTCTAATTTGCTATTTATTCCCAAAGTAACAAACTTTTGATGTCAAACACTAAACGCATATGCTATACACACAGAAAAAGGTCTGAAAATACTTTTAGAAGTTTTTTCAAGTCAGTAAGAAAGATAATTCGACTTATAAAAATGCCTTTAAAGGCTTGCCTTCTCCAGGAAAGCCTTTATCCTGTGAAGTCACACGCACCAGCAGGCAGAGGTTGCAGAAAGTGTAAGTTCCAAATGCAAGACTAATAACTCATTATGCTCTTTGCAAAAAAAAAAAAAAAAAAAGCTACCCAGAGTCAACAGGTATATTCCAACACCCAGAGCCAGGCTGAAGGCTTTGTCATGCTACTCCACTCCAGGTAGCATTGATTGGCTTTATTAATTGCAAGAAGACCATAAGAAAGAAAAAAATGCAGAAGCCAGAAGCCAAGGAAAATGACCTGAGAGAAGAAGATGCCTGCTCACTTGGGGACCCAAAAGGCATCTTGCCTAGAAGGCCCTTCTGCCTCCAGTATAACATAGCATACTCTGGGCAATCAAGAAGACCCAGGTCTGGCTTTATTTAGGGAGCTAGTCAAGACTCTGGCCAAAATCCTTCCCTTTGCAGTCTACCATAAAGCCTGAAATTCTAACACTATGACTTCATTGGGGTAACAAACACATCATGAGTACATACTTTGCAGGAGTGGTCAAATAAGGGAGGTAGATCTATGTGTCATTAAATATCAGCCATGTATCCTCCGGCTGGTGTGGCTCAGTTGGTTGGACATTCTTCCACAAACTGGAAGGTTGCCAGTTTGACTCCCGTCAGCACACATGCCTGGGTTGCAGTTTTGGTCACCAGTGGGGGCACATGCTGAAGGCCAGTCAGGGTGCACAACAAAGGCAGCCAATCGATGTTTCATTGTTTCTCTCCTTCTCCTTTTCCCTCCCTTTCCCTCTCTCTAAAATTAAAAAATTAAAGAATAAAATGGTTGGAGTGCCATCCCATAACCAAGAGGTTCTAGGTTCAATCCCCAGTCAGGGCACATACCTGGGTTGCAGATTCAATCCCAGTCCAGGCACATTTGGGAGGCAACAAACAGATGTTTTCTCTTTCACATTCATGTTTCTCTCTCTCTCTCTCTCTCTCTCTCCCTTCCTCTCTCCCTTTCCCTCTTTCTAAAAGCAATGAAAAGCTATCCTCAGGTGAGGATGAAAAAAAAATAAAAATAAAAATAAAAATAAAAATAAATAAATGTCAGCCAGATTAGAGAGAGGGCCAGAGTGCTCAGGAAAGGCAGGTCAAGAAAATAATTCTGAATTGGAGACTTCATGAAGGTAGGAAATTAGCTGGGCTTAGAAGAATAAGAGGATATAAAATCATTTGTGCTACCTAAAGAGGTAACCAGAGGCTTTAGGAGAGACCCGAATTTCATTGTAATGACAATTAGGCAAATTATTATCATCTTATGAATATTTCCTCATCTGTAAAATGGGCATTATGAAACAGTATGAGCATATCTCAAAAGGCAGCTATGTAAAACATGAGCCCCAACATGGCACATAATGGGACTTAATATCTTTTCTTTCTCCCTTTTTCTGGTTAGAATAGGAACACACAACAGGATTCCCCAGGGCAATGGAAATTATTTGCCAGCTAACAGAGCAAAGCCTTTTGAGGCTAATGGAGAACTGACCTAAAAGAGAACCTCAGGATTCTAGAGAATAGCAAATCCAGGCAAATCTGGATCCAGATCTCTCCACTATGAGATTTGTGGCAGCCCATTCTAGACAAATACCATATCACTGTGCATTTATTTAGATAAGGTCATGGAAACCCACTCCTTAGCTCCCCAAGAAAGACAGCCCTGTGTCTACTTATACTCCAGGAGGCCAGAGTAGGTCCCAGTGCAAGGAAGGTATTGAGTCCAGCTGTCAACATTTTAATTAGTTCAACCTTAAAAAGCCTATAACCACAAGAGAGTAAAAGGAGCCCCCAGGGACAGCCTCTGCCCTTCATACAGCTCAGCCAATTAGATCTGCTCAAGTGCCCTAATTTTCATCACTGAATTCTTACGGGAATCAAGCCTCACCAAGCTCTGACTTCTGACAGAGCGTATAGGCACACACTCAACTCAGGAAGAGCAGTTGAGGGTGGACCGCAAGCGAGGCAGCATCAAATATTCTAAGGTCCTGACACCCTCCCTACATCAGTAAACTAAGACCTGCCCACTTGCCAGGCTCTGTCTGCCACCGCAATGTCCTACTGTGACCCATGCTTCCAGTGGCTATGCCCTAACCCAGAGATTTTCAACATTATTTTCTCATGGCACACATAAACTGATCCCTATAATTCTGTGGCACATCAAAAAATATATTTTTTGCGGATCTGACAAGAGAATATAGGTGTAATTTTGATTCATTCACACCAGATGGCTATTGTTGTGTTAGCTGTTATCATTTTTTTAATTTGACAATTTAAGGGAAAAGAGGTCTATGCCCCTGACTAAATAGTCAGGTACTGCATGTTTTAAAAACTTTTTGTGGCACACCAGTTAAAAATTGCTAACATAATCTACTCTGAAAAGCTAGCAAAAGCTAGTTTTGATTCTCAGTTATTACCTAAGCCCAGTAATACCTGCATTTTAAAGAGGGATCTTCCTAAACAAAATGACTTCAAGGCTAGAAAGAACTATCTGGTAAAACAAGAGACAAATGTAAAATTTGAGGGACCAAGGGGTAAAGCATCTTGTTCAAGTTAATGACAAGATATTACATTCCAAAGCCAATCAACTTTAGATTTCCCAAAGACTCAGCTTCTCTCCCTTGCAACTGTACCAGGTATAATGCCAGTATAGCCACATTTTTTTCTGTTGTCATTGAGAGTGAAAAAACAGTGTTATAAGAAAAAGTGAGAATGAAGGAGAAATAAGGTAAAGAGAGGGGATGAACCAGGAAATTATATAGATGAACTCAGACAATTCATAGGAGGAAAACTAATAATAAGAAGTTACATTTGTATAAGACTAAATACTTGTCACATTATTTCATAAGATCTGCATGCATCAACCTTGTGAGGTAGGTTAGGTTCTGTTATCCCCAAAATACTTGGTATGGGGAAACTGAGGCCAGAATATCAAGAGTATTACAACACAAACTACTATGTCTACCTAATTCCTAGTCTTTTTTTTATTAAACAAAATATCCCATAAAGAACACTGTACAGACTCCAAAGAACTAAGCTAGGAAGGGGGAAGAAAAACAAAAAAGTTTCAAAGGAAATAAGTGTGGGGGGGGTGGATTCTTTAAGACTGAAGCTACAAAACAGTAAGCAACTGTTTAATTAATCAGAAAATCTTCTTGCTTTCCCCCTCCTCTCTCTCAGAGGGTATGTGACAAGACATCAGGCAAGATGGTCAGTTTCAGGCCTGCTCCCTTGACAGACAGCTGACAACTATACACCTACTACACAAGCAGTCTACTCCCTCTCTCAAGAGGACTCAGGAACATGCGCATTAAATCAAAGGGATGACCACAAGAGGACTCCAGGCACTAGCTTTGACCAGCAGCTGCACCCTATACATCTGTCCCAAGCCTGGGCTTTCTCTACTTTTCCCCCTCAAAGGATTTAGCTTAAATTTAGCCTAAATTTAGCTATTACTCTGCCCCCACACCTTGAGCCAGCTGAAGACTGGCAGAAGACCCTGGAGAAAAGGAAAGGTAATCACCGTCTCTCGGGCCAAGATCAACTGCTGGGGTACGATCACAGTACTCCTTGGGCAATTCCATTTCCCACTAGAAAATTGGAGATGTGTTACTATGGAAAAACTTGGCATGTTCACACAACGAAAAGCCCCAACTGCAGGTGAGTAGTCAGCCTACAACCTTCCATGAAAAATGATGAGTTTACATCTGCCAAAATACTCACTATATACACAGGCTCCAACCCAAACCATAATCCTGGAATAACACCCTCACACTACACTTAAGAATTATACAAAGTACCTATCTTCCATTGCCTCCTTAAGGTAGAGATTAAATTTTTTATTTTTTATTTTTTGCAAATTTGACAACTAAGATTCAGAGAGAAAAAGCAAGATCTCACCTGTTCAAGATCTTACAAATAGAAAATGGCAAAACCTGTAGTTGAACCTAGGTTTTCCTATCTCTAAGACTCTCTGGTTTTCCTACAGTGAAGGCCCAGCTCTGTTAGGAAGCTTAACAGCTAAAAAACAAGACTTGGATTCTCAGACTTGGCATTCACCATGGGGTTATTATATAACCATAGGCAAATTTTTCACTTTTTTGGGCACCAGAAAACTCATCAGTAAAATGGAGTGATGTGAAGCAAGCGTAGAGATAAGAGAATTCTTTGGTTCCTGGAGCACTATGAAGTGTTGTCTCTTGCAGAACACTTCAAAGAAAATCAACTACCCCTCCACTCATCAACCCCAGCACTGACTCTCCTTCAGAATGCCATTTATTTTCTGTTAATGGCACCATCAGAATCCTCATTACCCACACTCAAAACATGTGCATACCTTCACTTCTCTTTCCTTCCCTGAATGCACTTAAACTCCTATTAATTCTACCTCCACAGTGCAGACCCTGATCTCTGGTCATGAACAATTTAATTGCATTCTCCTATCTAGGCTCCCTGTTGCCATTCCACCCATGCCAGTGCATTATGCACACTCTGTGAGATTAAGCTCCCTAAAGCAAAACTCAGATCATGTCTCTCCACTGCTCAAAACCGGCAAGGACTACTCATGTTTTTACAAAGTAAAGTCTAAACTCTTTAGCCTGACATTGAGGCCCTCCTCCATGAACTTTCCTCAATTAATCTCTTTTGCCTTATTGTTTTTACTCTTCGTATTTATTTATTTTTTTTATTTATTCCTCACCCAAGGACATACTTACTGATTTTAGAGAGAGGGGAAGAGAGGGAAAGACACAGAGAAACATCCATCAGTTGCCTCTAACCATGCACCCAACTGGGACCCAATCTGCAATGTAGCCATGTGCCCTGACTGGAAATCAAACCAGCAACATTTCGGTTCATGGGATGATGCTCCAACCAACTGAAGCACACTGGCCAGGGCTATATAATACTCTTCTTCATAGATGCCATTCTCCGGTCACTCTGAACTAATACCCACTAAAGACTCTTCCCTTTTTCTCACTCCATGCCCTTACTGATGGTATTTTCTCTGACCTGCCTTATATTTCTGCATGAAGTACCTGAAGACCCAGTAAGCTACTTCCTCCTCCACAAAGTTTCTCTGATCTCTCCAGGCAGAGGTGATCCCATTTTCCAATAAAACCATCAGTATTATTCAGAGGGCACTGAACCTAGATTGCCTTGCAAAATAAGCTATAAAATGGGAGACTTATTATGAGAATTAAAAAAGATCATGGCCCTGATTGGTGTGACTCAGTGGGTTGAGCACTGTCCCATGAACTGAAAGGTTGCCAGTTCATTTCCTGGTCAGGGCTCATGCCTGGGTTGCAGGTTTGGTTCCAGGCAGGGCACTTTCAAGAGTCAACGGATCAATTTTTTCTCATACAACAATGTTTCTTTCCCTCTCTTTCTCCCTCCCTTCCTCTCTCTATAAAAATAAATAAAATCTTTTAGATAAATAAATAATAAACAAGATCATGTATGTAAAAGTATGTAGAAGTCTTGTTATAGAGTAGGTACTCAATAAATAGGAGTTCTTACTATGTATGATGAAGAAAAATGGGGTTGTACATCTTAATTCCTCAGTCCTTCTACTCGGCAGAGGTTGTTACATAACATGTAACACACATGTTAAATGTTGACTGAAGAAATAAAGAACAGACTTCCAGCCAAGATGGAGGCGTAGGTGGGCACACTGTGCCTCCTTGCAATATGAAAATTAAAGACAACAAAGATTTACAAACAAGAAAGCAATCAGAACTGATAGAAAATTGAACTGTACGGAAGTCCAACAATCATTCATCCAGACTGGTAAGAGGAGCGGAGTCACGGCAGGAAAAACTGGAGGTTGGCAGACCCAGGTGCACAGGCAGCAGCAGCTGGCAGATCCCAGGCGTGAAGGTGGCGGCTAGCAGACCCCAGGTGCACAGGTGGTGGCTAGTGGACCCCAGGCACAGGGTGGCAATGGTGCAGACCCAGTGAGGCCGTGCAAGGTGGCTGGCTGACCAGGTGGTCCCACATTCACTCGCAGATAATCCAGGCAAAAGGGAAGTGGCGGAAGGAACTGGAATCTGAGATAGAGCAGAGCAAGCGCCATTGTTCCCTCTCAGACCCCGCCCCCACATACAGCGTCACTACCCAGCAACTGGGCTGCCCCACCCTGGGGAACACCTAAGGCTCCACCCCTCACTACGTAACAGCTGCAACCAGACCGAAAAAAAAACACCAAAAATGGCTAAAACAGGAGAATAAATGAAAGCCCCAGAGCTAATTTATCTAAGCGACCAAGAGACAGCCAACCTATCGGATGCACAGTTCAAAGCCCTGGTGATCAGGATGCTCACAGAATTGGTTGATTTTGCTTACAAATTAGAGGAACAAATGTGGGCTACAAAAAGTGAAATGAAGGAAAATGCATAGGGAACCAATAGTGATGGGAAGAAAAATGGGACTCAAATCAATGGAGCGAACCAGAAGGAAGAAAGAAACAACCAAACAGGAAAGAATGAAGAAACAAGAATTCAAAAAAATGAGGAGAGGCTTAGGAACCTCCAGGACATCTTTAAACGTTCCAACATCCAAATTATAGGGGTACCAGAAGGGGAAGAGGAAGAGCAACCAGTGGAAAACTTATTTGAACAAATAATAAAGGAGAACTTCCCCAATCTGGCAAAGGAGATAGACGTCCAGGAAGTCCAGGAAGCTCAGAGAGTCCCAAAGAAGTTGGACCCAAGGAGGAACACACCAAGGCACATCATCATTACATTAGCCAAGATTAAAATGAAGGAGAGAATTCTAGAAGCAGCAAGGGATAAGGGGACAGTCACCTACAAAGGAGTTCCCATCAGACTGTCAGCTGATTTCTCAAAAGAGACCTTACAGGC